>JAATLQ010023919.1:2352-76046 GCA_013421005.1 Heliconius erato x Heliconius himera
TTTAAATAAAACTTTTAAATGTGTAAAATAATATTATATAAAAAATAATAACCTTTTATTTCTTGCTAAGGCAAATTTACAAAAAGGTTTTTTTTCGCCTGTATTTAATTTGAGGTAAATAACCAATGCGATATTTAAATAAAATGAAAGTTTAAAATTTTTTCGGACCATTTGGCGCCCCTAGTGAGTAGCGCCCGGGGCAAGATGCCCCCCCTTGCCCCCCCCTCACTACGCCACTGCAATAAGGCATTTTATGACATAAAAACATTGAAAATTGTAAGATATATCTCATTGATTTTTATTTCACATGTATATTGTAAACTTACGATCGAAAGTTATTTCAACATTTAGGAAATATAATGAAGATAATCTTCGGCTTTTATAGCATGTAATTTGGACGTATACTTTCTGGGAAACTGTAAAATAAAAATAATTTAACGCTCTGTTTATGGCCGCAAGATGAGCTCTAGTCCCGTGGGGGGCGCCCTTGTCGCCGATGACGTCCTATCATACAACCACGTAGTGTTCATGATTGAATGTATAAATCTGTTGGCCAATGAAGTATAATAAAAGTATTAAAGGTTCGCCTGTATACCAATGCAGGCGAACCGCGAGTGGACCGCTAGTACTATATATCTACTCTATTAAAAATCTAAATTATAATTAAATTGTTATTTAAATTTACTCGATGATTATGTGAATCTCTTTGATGCTATCTCTAGCGATCGCCACAAGAGTGATACACAGCTAACGTCAGTAAACTTTTATATTTTTAATACACTTTTGACTATTTCCGGGATTTTTTTAATTAGTCAAGTTAATTATAGTCAAATTCGTTACAGTCAAACCAATAGCTTATATCATTACAAAGGATCTTTTATAATTTAAATAATAATTTATAAGCAATCATTATATTATTACAAAGTAAAATAAAAAAAATATTATAATAGTAATAAAAATTATATTAAAAAAATATAGCTTCTAGAAACTAAATTTAACTTTATTAAGCGTAATAAAAAATATTTTGGTAATCTTCAACAAATAGTTTTTAAAACTTAAATATGAGGTGTGCACTATTTATTATTAAATGGTATATTACCTCAATAAATAAAGAAAAGTATAAAACTGGAAATCATTTTTACTTTTTACTATCGATAAAAGATAATTTGTGCATCCCTAACAAAACGTCAGATATCTATAAAAAATAATTATAAAAATTATATTTACAATAATGATAAAAAAAAAATGATTAAGTCGTGGCGCAGCGGCACAAAGTGTAACTGTAAAAGCGACTGGTTGTGGGTTCGATCCCCACTCGAGGAGATGAAATACTTAAATTTATATTTCTATTTCTTCGCTCTGGTGTCGAGGTTAAGCGCGGCGTTGATTTCTGCCACTCAACACGCAATGCCTCCAGAATTCGGCAGAAAGTGGGGAACGAAGTGTCTTAACACTAGGTTCCCTCTGCCTACCCTGCTGTGTGCGGGATACAGCGTGAAGCTCACTTCTAAAGTTCATAATTAGATATCCACGGGAATTATCCCAATAGGTTTTGATTACGCAGCTTATAAAGTACATACTTAAACTTATTTTTAAAGTTTTTAAAGCGTTATATCACACTTAAAGCGTTATTCCAAACGTAGTTTTGCACCGTACAAGCGCCCCGACCAATAAGCCATACTTTCTCAGTTTTCTAAATAAGTATTACACAAAATGAATTACGTGCGTACTTGTGCACTCAATTTGTATAAAGTGAGTGAACTACAATTAAACGATTGTAACATTTTTTTTCTCTAATGTAAATTTCCTTACTTTGTGCCAAATTTCATAACTATAGGTCCACTGGAAGTATACCCTATAGGTTTCAATACACGGCAAATTTCATACAAAATGCAGTACTAACAATGCATAAATGGTCATATCTTTTGAATGCGTTTATTTAGAAAGGTTTTATACCGATCATAGCACCTAATAACTGATATTAATTTCAATTTGATATCTCCGGACAACATAATGATCCTATAAGTGTCTTTTCTTTGTGAATTACAGAACCCTAAAAATATAATTTTCCTTTACAAATTTTATAATTTCAACAAGGAGGAAGGATGGAGCTGAAATTTGGATTACGACTTTAGTTCTGATGACTGCTAATTCGAAATGGCCGCCGCAATAAAATGGCGGATTACAGATTTTTGCAAAACCTTCCTAATGAGCGAATCAAATGAAACTTCTGGTTTTATAAAGTACAATACACTATGAATAAAATTTAGAAAGCTGGTTTTTGAAAAATATTTTTTTAATTAATATTTTTTATTATTTGTCGTATGAAGCCGTCCAGGCCAGACCCAGGAGCACAAGGGAGTGTTTGTAGCGCGTTGGTTGGTCGGTTGGTTCAATCCCTATTCGAGGGAAATTAAAATTTCTTAATATTTTAATTTTTTTGTTCTGGCGCAAGGCAAAACACGGCATTGAATTCCGCAACTCAACACGCAATGCCTCGAAAAATTTAGCGGGAAGTGGAGAATGGTGTGCCTTAACACTAGGTTCCCTCTACCTACCCTACTCTATACGCGATACAGAGTAAAGCTGACTTATTTTTATTTTTGAAAAATAAATAAATAAAACACACACTAAAAACAGAATTTCCTTTATATCCATGTTACATATACAATACAAAATCACAATTAAGGTATATTAGCGAGGTAGTCCTTCACATGCGCGGGGTCGAGTCTTCGGAAGCCGCTTGGGTCGCAGATACCCACCTCTATATTGTCCGCTGTCATTTGACCTTCGAAGCCCTCCTTAAGTGTTAGTATAGCTGTGTGCACTGCGTCGTCGAGTTCTAGTTCTTCTGTGTATCTGAAAAATTTAAAATATAACAATTCACGGCAGGGCCCCCGCCAAGTCGACCAAAAAAAAGCGGCACGGCAGTACCATCCTTTTCTCGAAGCAATTCAGGCCATTTTCGACCTCTACTAATATTATAAAGGTAAAGTTTATTTGTTTGAATGCACTATTCTCAGGAACAACTGGTATGAGTAAACTATTATTTTTGTTTTGTATTTAAGCTTAAAATTTGAGAATATCATACAAACAGTGGCAGGAACCTAGCATAAACAACTGTACCTTTTGATTGCATTTAGAAGTTTGGTTATTTATAAGCTACAAGAAACTGTAAACTTAAGATATTAACTTTAGATTGAAACTTTCTCAAGTTCTTGTGAAAAAGGGCCTTGAAAGACAACAATGCAGTTGCAAGCAGCAGCTTGTAAGTATTATACAGGGTGGAAGTGTCAGCACCACTTTAAATGAATCCACAGTTTTAACTACTCTAAAAAAGCCTAATATAAGTCGGAAAAAAATAAATTCGCAAAAATGAAAAAGTTATTTTTTGAAACAAAATAAATAATAAAATTGTCGTTTTAAAACAAAACGCCATTTGTAAGGACGACGCACGCACACATAAACCTATCAAAGGAACACCGCCGCACACGCCTCATTCCGAAATTAAGTCGTAGGTATAGGCGATAAAGTTCAAAATTGTTTAACCTTTGGTAGTATTTTTGTAGTTGTAAGTGTTTATGTTATTGGGATCTATACGTAATCGCGTCACACGAAATACAGGTATGGATAAAAATCGTGAAATGAAAAAAAAATCTTACGTCCAAACTGTTGAGGCATCTTGATTAATTTCTTTAGGTATAGGTTTGAGATATTTTACCCTATATGCTGTTTCCGTAAATGGAGCGCTGCCTCTTCCACCCTGTATATATTTCTTTTAAGTTAAGGAACCCTAAAAATTAATTTAAAAAAACATTAAAAAAATATACCTCTTTTCCAAGAAAGTCTTGCCATTATTAAAGTTCTTGCCCATGGCAGTGGCCTTCCACGCAAAGTAGGCTCCAGAGGGGTCGCACTGGAATAGGTAGGGCCGGTCTCCGTCCCAGCCACAGATGAGCAACGAAACACCAAATGGACGGACACCACTGGAATGTGTATATTTGTGTTATATTAGTAAATTATTGATGATTATGATAATATTTATTAAAAGAATTTCTTTTAAGTGACAAAGACAAAACATGAAAACTAAGAAAAAATAACAAAAATTCAGCTTTTTAAAACAAAACTCTCTATTAGAGTTGTAAAAATTATAAAAAAAAACAAGTGGACTATACATATAACTGAAATGTAACTAATCACTGTCTGTACATAATATATATATATATAAAAAAAAACGATTTTCAGCGACATTTAGTGATGTAACAGTACCAAAAATATTCATTTAAATTTTTACCGTGTGTCTGTAAACACTAATGTAAGAAACAGTTTAAATGCAGTTTTCACTAATGTATTTTGGTAAAATTCCCTTAAAATTTATTATTCAATTTATTTCAATCGGATCATAAACAAAAAAATGTATAATTTACTTGCACGCACAGATGAAGTGACAAGCATATCTAGATAGATATAATATTTTAAAGCATTTTTCTCACCCAGACTGAGTGTACTCCTGCATTACTGTGGCCACTCTCTGCACTAATTGAGCTGTAGGTATCGGCTCTTTGTACATCAAGTAGTACTGTTGTGCCATTTTCCTAGCCTGGGTTACAAGAAGACGGTAGTCGGGTCCCATGCCGGAGTATACCATGCCTGGAATAGAAATGTTATGTAAATGTAATTATCAGCTTCTTACTTAAAAAGGTTTTCTGATTTTAATGATATTTATAATATAATTAAAATTATGATAATGGTAGTAAACTTGAGATGTTATTCATATCAAAATATAGGTGTTTGTGTGTGGGAGATGAATAGGATTCTTTGAAAATATACTATGAAATATTTCTTTTTTTATTTTTATTAATTGTAAAACTATTTCTGCTATGCAAAAACTTAATAAAAAGTATGAATATTTTGATTTTTTTAAATAGTTGGCGCTTAGAATTTCCAGCTTTAAACCTTTATAAAATATATATAAAATATTATAATTTTATTTCATAAAACACAGTGTCATACTTCAACTTACCGATATGGCCAGTGATCATCTCCACTTTATTAACACTGTGTTCATCATAAAGAATACTCTTGTGCTTATTTTCAGTTGCAATTACAACACCATTAGACGCTGAAAACGGTGAAATAGTTATTAATTAATTTTTTCTTCTAATAACAATATTTATTATTTTTAAAATTAAAATATATAGTCGATTTAAAACAATGAGTAAGCAAAAGTAACCTGTAAAACGTAAACCTACCTTTAATTCCCACGGAGGTGCCTCCAGCGGCTACTGCAGCTAAGGCATATTCAATTTGCACCAATTTCCCTGACGGGCTGAAAATAATGACTAAATTATTAATTTATAACATCATTAAACACTTTTAATTCTAAGTTTCTAACACCGGTTATTTTAAAGTATAATACAAAACATCAAAGGAGTTTTATTCCTATATGAAATCGTAGTTTCTCAAAACATAAAAACATCTTTTTTAAAAGCTCACTGTATATAAATAAACAATAAAAATCACCTAAAAGTTGTTAGAGAAAAACTATAGCGTTCAGACGCCATGATTACAAAGCAAATTGTCAAAAACACAAATTAATCAAATTCACTCTTAAATGTTGCCAGCTGACAATCCAGTCATGTTATATTCGTTCAGAAGTAATTTTATTTTTATTATTTACATCTTTTCTATACGATAGTTTATTGGGATAATCTAATACCGTAGGTATCTTCACATTATTTTTTTTTATTATTTTAGAAATATTATTATCACTAAGCCCGTTGGAAGAAGCGCTTACAATATATAAATATAAAATATTAACAATAACGTCCTTTATTATGACTTAAAAAAATTGTACGAAACAGCTTATAAAATATTATTTCTACCAATATTCAATAATTTTGCAAAAAATTAAGTAATAAAGAATTTTTATCTCATGTTTGAAGAAAAAAAAAGTTACGTAAATTTATCCAGTAGCTAAAACATAAGATGCCATACAATAAAAAATAAAATGTCAATTGGTCCAAAAATGGGCCAATACCAGTCGGTAGATATCGCTCAATATTTTAACTTTTGAAGGAACTATAAATTAAATGCGCTATTTTAAATTATATTGTCTATTTTAGGAAACACAATTAAATAAATCTGATTAAAATGTCTAATTTTCGTGGTTCTTCGCCTTTATCAGAAGCAATGTCGGATACATTAGAAAGAAGTCGTGGAGAGAAGGCGCAGCTAACTAAAACGCCTTCGCACAGTCAAATGTTTCTACATAAAACTAATACTAGTATTATAAAGAATTATTCTGATAAAAACGGGAACGATGTGACGAAATCAATGCAAAAAGGGCGGAAGACATTCGCTTTTTGGACTCTCGTTTGCTTATTATTTGTGTTGGCTGTTGGGAATTTAATTTTGACTTTTACTATTTTAGCTGTTTTGAGACTCGGACATGGTAATTATTATATAAAATTAATTAAAATGTTTCACCATTCCCTATGCCTGAGTTATTTATGTATATTACAATTTGTTTCATGGCGCTTTTATTTTAATTTATTATTTACAAGCGGCCCGCTCGCTGTTTCGTCCGCTTATACAAATACAAAGATTACTTTTGAGGTCTAATAACATTAACATTTTAAATACAATAGGCATACATTGAAAACTAAAGATCCAGTCAATTGTCACATGCAATGCAATATTTTATATTAACATAACTTTCTTATTTATGAACCAATATTTATGAATAAATAAAAATAACAAGAATCATTAGGTTAGGAAAACTGCATTGAAATCCATTAATCCATTTTGAGTTTACAGTGCACAAAAACACAGACTACAGACAAAAAATTTAAGTTCTTCTGGATTCTGTTACTTTTATTGAAACATTGAATATTTTAACCAAAAACCCAATATTAACATTTATTTTCAGGTTTGGAAAGCATGGAGTTTTTACCAGAGCATAATGCTCTAAAATTCTTTGGTGATGCAAATCTGGACCATGTTTACAAGAGAGATGGTCTCATTGAGAGCTTCCAAGATGTTCCCATGAGTATAACTAGCGAGAATGGATCTGTGTTGTTTAATTTGTTGACTCGGTATTTTTTTCATTATTATATTTAAATATTTTTTTGCCACTTAAATTCTTAATGTAATTTAATGTAATGAAAAATAGATTGTGAAAGTCCTTTACATTTTTTTTCTACGAGTCTTAAGACATATCTTACTCTACTTTCTGTCTAATTTTGAGACATTGTGTTGAATGGTAGTACTTAACACCACTCTTTGTCTACCAGGACAGAAAAAATTAAATAATATATAATTTTCTAATAATATCATTATTAAAATAATATTTTTACATACATTGAAAAATAAAGTTTTTGCCATGTCAATGAAACAGTTATTTATAGCAATTTTGAAATAAAACACTACAACCTGTTGCATTTCTGTTATGTTGCTACTCGCAGGCTTGTGCCTCCACACCACAACTGGCCTCTCCAAATAAAATTTCTTACATTGCAACCTATTTTAAGGCTATCTCGCTCTGACACAAAGCTGGTGGTGAACACATCAGGAGTATTTATCAGAGGAGTCAATTCCTTAGAGCTAAAGGATCCAGAGACTGGGGAGCAGGTGTTTAGTACAGCAAACCCGGAGATGACTGTTACTGATGCATTGAAAAATTTAAATGCTAAGGTAATTTAGTTTTGGTTATTTATATTAATATCACAAAGCTCTAATGTTTATATGACTGGATGCACTAATCTCAGAAAATACTTATTTAATTTTTTTTTTTCTATTATATTAAATCATGTTAATTGTTTTGATAATACACTTATGAGTGATGCAACTCATACTTAGAATCTTCCACTTTTTGCCGAATTTTCGAGGCACTGCTTGTTAACTGGTAGAACGCAACACTGTGTTCTGCCTAGTTATTAGAGCAATGAAATGAAAATATTAAATAATTAATTCTCCCGGGTAGGAATCCAACCCACAACTGTCACGATTAGTTGCACGCTTGTAATTATAAAATATTAACTGCTCATGCTTGTAATATAAACTATTAGCTCTATATTTGCTTTTTTCTGCTATTTAAACTAAAGCTAAGTTTATGTGTAACAAATTTATGAGATTACAAAACGTGGCTCTGGTGACGAGGAACAGCGCGGCGTTGTGTTTCGCGACTCAACACACAAATACCTTCTGAGATCGGGGGAAACGGAAGTGCCTCAAGGGGAATGGAATATCTCAACACCTAGGCCTACCCTAATTAGTGTGGGATACAACATGAAGCTAAAAAAAACTGTTATTATAATATTAAACAAATCAGTAGACAGTTTATTTATAGCATATTACAGATATTTCCTCTTTTACCACTAAACCTAACCTTAAGTCATAAACATAACCCAAAAACTAATCTTACTCTCATTACAAAATTCCAGCAAATATCAACAAAAAGAGTGTCATCACCAGTCGATGAGGACCTGACCTTCCGTTCAGAGACATCAGCCTACCTCAGAGGGTCAGAAGGTACTCGGATGGAGTCTAAGGAACTGTTCTGGAGTGCTGATCAGGATATTTACTTGAAGTCCATCAATGGCTCAGTAGTGTTGAGCGGCAAAGAAGGTGTTTATATAGATGTTAGATATCTTCCGATAGCTTTGCCTTTAAATAAAGATAAGTTTTATGGAACCGGGCAGTTTAAAGTGTGTGTGTGCATGCCGCAAGGCAAGTTGTTCAGGATAGCTGTTTCTAATGGACAGAAAGTTACCTGTTCCCATGTTAATATGACGGGTGATTTTAATCCTTGCGCTTAATTTTTCTTAAATGTACAGTGCGGTCGACGAGTCGTGGCCGCCATAAAGTTATGCTTTTTGAACTTTTGCGCATTGTACACTCGTGAAGGCAATTAATCAAAATAAGAAAATCCTAAAATTATTTCTCATCTACAGCTAACTTCGCAGGCGCCCACGACTCGTCGAACGTACTGTACAATATATTTAAAAACATAAGTTCATTTAGAAATTGACTATGTTTAGAGTTATTTGTGTCAGAATTTGAATGTGTCACATACGAATCCTGGTTGAGTCTTTAATGATTCAGTTATTTATATGTTATGTAAGTTTTTGCCTTTATACAGGCTGTAGTGTTGAAAAGTCATATTGGTATATCAGTATATGATTTCTATGTATTGTATGTGAGGACTAGATAGCCCATGGTTACACTTGCAGAGGTGTTTACAGTGTTAAGTTACAGGCAGGCAGCTAAAATCAAATGAGAACACAACACTTTTTGTGCTCTTATTTTTTGGGCCGTGTTATAGGCTTTAAACCTTAGTCTATTAATAGTTGTTGGAAGAGAAAACTGAACTTTGTTAATAGTAAAACAATTTTTTTCTGTGTTTATTGTCAGAAATATATAAATATTTTTTTTAAAAGCAAGAAAGAGCTTTATGTCGTTAGTGCAATTAAATAAATAGGATACAACAATATAGAGCTAATTTCATATTTTTAAGTAAATTTCTTTTTTTTTTAGAATATTACAATATAATTAAATAATATACATAAAGTAGGGTACCTTGTCATCTCTCTCACCAAGCCTTTATTAGCTTAAAAATTAAATTTGTCACTACGTTGTTTCTAGTCCTTTGTTAATTTATATCTTTACCTTGTTATTTATAAAATGCTTTAAATTTTTTTTTTATTATTTTGAACGTTTTTTACACAGATTTGGTAGATAAATTTGCCGCATTGAGTTCCGCTCCTCAACATGCAGTGTCATTGTACTTGCACATTGGAGAGGAGAAAAGAGTGTCATAACACTTCTCTTTTTAGTCTTACATTAAGGAAGCTCCGCGCTGCATCCCGCACACAGCGCACGGTAAGCAGAGGAAACCTAGTGTTAAGACACTCCGTCCCCCACTTTCCGCCAGTTTCTGGAGGCATTGAGTGTGGAGTAGAACTCATCGCCGTGCTTTGCCTCGATATAGAGAGTGAAGAAATGAAAATTTAAATAAATTTTCATTTTACTAAAAGTGGAGATCGAATCGTCAACCGTCGCGTTTACAGTCACACTGTGTCCCTGCGCCACGACTGGCCTCATATATGGAATGAGTTTATATTTAAAGTGCAATTTATTTTTTGAGCCACCGAATTACTTATTGTGTACAAATGATAATTTAAGTTTTAAATACAAATATTATTTTATCAATGTTATTGTTACATTTTTATTGATTTTATTAAATAAATATAATAAATAGAACACACTGTAAAATGCATATCTAGTCAATAGAATTAAATGATTTTCTATGTAATAGAAGTTTTATTAAAAATCAAATTTACTTTTTCTACGGTTTCACACAAAAACCAAAAATATTAAAATCAAATTGTTCGAAAATATGTTTCGTCTATTTAAACGCACAAGGTCTTGGGCGAAAATGCAGTGTACAACTAAACTAAGGTATTTTTTATTAAAAATTGAATTCAATCAGCTACACGCTGTCCAGCACACATTAGGGGAGGTAGAGTGAACCTAGTTAAGGCACCCCATTCCCCATTTTTTTTTATTAGTATAAATGGCTTTTTAGAGGGAATTAACGAAAAGTAACAAATTTCACATTCCTACGATACTATCCTGTATGTATATACGTAGAAGCTGATCCATCAAGGCATCTGAATAACTAAATTAAAAAAAATGTAAAATAAAACACACAAATACAAAGTAAGATCTTTATATCTTGTAATGTAACAATAATTTACTTTACTTCATAGACAAAAAAATTATAATAAAATAATAATAACATTACAAATGGCTACGGTTAAAAACTTGCAATACTGCGGTAATCTCGGGATGAACGGAAGTAACAAAATGCATTTATTATCTGTGATTTACGATAAAAAACCTGACATTTCAACTAAACCACAGATAACAAAAAAAACCTTATGGACCTTTGATATATGAGTAAAGTATAGAAGAAAGAATAACGATTAATAATTCTATATCACTCATATCAAATATTAGTAAAAATATGCAATTACAATAACGCCATATATAAATAGATAGGTTCGAGCGAATAATTCTACATTTTTGTACATAAGACCGTTTAAGCGTATCGGACTGCGGAAAGAGGGCAACACCGTCAAATATTCCCGCCACATTTTTTTAAAATCTTGCTCTTTTATAAATATTATAAAAACGTATATCAGTAAGTATAATAAAATTCAGATCGATAAAATAAAAGATTTTTTTCAATAAAAATCGGTAGCGTCTTTGGTCTGTACATAAACATGACGGGTTATAAAAGTATGACCATAAACTATAGACTTATACTTAGCCATTTTCTTAAAAACAAGAGAAAAAAAAAGAAGTGTTAGTTTATACAAAATAATAAAACCTACTTTGTCGCGTCGTGGGGTACCCACACAAGTCTTTTATAAATTAAGTAGGCACATTTAATTATATACGAATACTGTACATGAAAAAAAAACAATATTTCTATTTATACAAGTCAGCCGCCGCTTTGACTGACAACACTCAACTGTACATAATATACAATTAGTTATTAGAATGACTATTACCAAAATAAAATTATAATAATAAAAAAAACAAGGCGCGTTATATAAAATAAAGTCTTTCTTCTTAAAGCATACTCCTACACTTGGAATATCCAAACTCGATAATCACGATTAGGCCGAACAGTTTACGACGTGGGCCAGTGTGAAATGGCATTATTTTTTTTAAAATGGACGTATGTTATATGTTTATTTAACAACTATGGATATGTAATTTTTGAACTTTTAATTTAAAATTGGATGCTGTTGTGCAAAAATGATTAAAGTCACAGTATAACATTTCTAAATAATACAATTTGATAGTTAAATAACTTGCAGATATAAGAAAAATGATCTTTATAGACATCCTTTTAAATCCTTCAAAGTAAACATTTATTTATGTAAAAATATGACTTCTTTTTTTTCACAACATATCCAATTAACATTTTAAAAAATTAAGTTGGTATTTTGTTACTTATACACTAATTATTTATCTATAAAATTCAAAAAGAATATATGCTATTGAATTGGTAATTATATCTATCTATTCATAAACAAACATATCGGACATCTCTCTAAATAAGAGGCAGTGGACATTATCATAACTATAGGAAATCAGCAATAAAAGTGTTAAAGTACAACTAACTTCTAAAATATGTATATCATAGTTACTTTAAATTGACACGGCGTAGAGTTTTGCCACTCAACATTTAATATCTCGAAAATTGGAAGGTATGTGGGAAATGGAGTGTTTTAGAACTAGGTTCCTATTATCCACTTTGCTAACCTATTTTGCTTACTTAATTCTTCATTTTCCTTTTTTTTAACACATGTTACTTGATGATTGATATAAATAGCCATTTCATCACTGACGCCACATAACCTAAGGCCTAGACAATACCTAGCCAATTTAAACACTATTTAAGCACCACGTGGTGTAAGCAAGCAGTCTCAAGCTCAATGCACTCAAAAAAGCGATTAGGTATAAATCAATTCCTCGATCACTTAATTAGAATCATAAGAACTGACATTTTATATAATTAATTTTAAATCGACATCACTCACCCCGCGTTAAGTAGTCGGTTACTGGTTAAAAATGGTTTAAATGCTTAAAAATTTGGCACTCTTCATCACTAGTGCTCTACCAATTGTAAAAATAAGCTCAAAACGCGCCATTTTCGTTCATATTTTTCTTAAATTCCGAATGAACTACGTTAAACAATAAACAGCCTAACACAATGAAGTTTAGCGTAAACTTTAGAGCTAACTAGAAACGAGTGAAAAGTTCAATTATTAATTTTAACATTCTTAAAGACTTATTCCACATATCGGATAGAAAAACACTTTTTTTTAGAAACGTATAAAAAATCGTGAACGTAGCAGGATTTGAAGCCATGCACTTGGAAATCATCGAAGTGCTCTAACAATAAACCATATGTTCTCATATGTACTTATGTATGGCTTCAAGTCAGAGTTAACAAGAAGCGCAGGTTCGAATTCTGCTAGGTTGAAATTTTAATATTTTCTAAAAAAAATAAAAGTTGAAGTGCTACTATTTTAGTGAAAATTTAATTTAAAATTGCATAGACAAGAAAAAGAAAAACTCCGACTAAAAGCCTGAATCGCGTAGTCCATTCATTTGCCGCCAAATTTTGACAGTTACAGTTGGCAATCGAATTTTATTTACAACATTTATTTAATTTCCATCATAAGGCTGATTCTCAAAATTTAGAAAACCGCTAAATAAACGTTATTATAAAAAATAGGTATTATATAAAAATATCAACGTCGAATTTTATTGCTCGACATTTTTTATGTAGTACCGTACGTACGGTCGACGAGTCGTAATCGCTCTCTGAAGTTAGCTACAGATGGCTGCGCAGATTTGATTTTAGGATTTTTCTTACTTTTACTCAATTATGTACTTAATGTTATATTTTTTGGGTAATAAATTAAAAGAATCGCCGTCACTCATAATGGCTGGAAGTTAAGCTTGTTCTCGATGAATGTAATGTGGAGCTGTGCTGTGGCATACTGGACGTGGGCGGCGGCAGTCGGGCGTTTGCCGCCAACCTCTCTTGTTCCTCTAATTGTGCTGCAAATTCATCTTCCAAGGCCTATAACCGTTAAAAAAATAGAAAATAATAACAGTTATTATTACATTTCATTGGTTGATTCAAGTTTAATGTATTAGGGGCCATTTACAAATGACGTCATACATTAGACGTCATATATTTAAATCTAGAAATAACTAAATTAAAACAGAAAGTTGGAAATTATTCTCAATAGTTCAAAGAAAATTAGAATTGATATCTACTTTAATATTATATTTTAAAATGTGATGTCACGAAATTTAGGACTTCACAATGGCCCCATTTGACGAATCACGTAATTAATAGATGGCTACTAATACATTGTATACATTACCATCCATACCAATATATATATATATATATATACACACAGATAAAATAAAGAAAAAAAATGTACATTCCATGCAAATATACAAACACCACGTACCATGCACGGTCCATCGTTGCTCCGCTATCCATGATTACATTAAATCACCTCACCTTGTTATTTATTAGTTACCATGCTTACAACGGAGTTATTAAAATAAACTAATAATTATTTTATTTTCAACTTCAATTTAAAAGCTGCGGCTGTAAAGTTCCAATATTATGATTTCGATAAGTAATCTATATTACAGTACTGTCGACGAGTCTTTACGGCTTTCTGAACATTTGCGCATTGTACACTCGGGAAGAAAATAATGAAAAATACAAAAAAAATATCATAAAATTAAATCTGCGCAGCCGTTTACAGGTCACTTCGACGACTTCATTTAACGACTCGTTGACCGCAGTGTATATGTTAACAATTATTTTTTTTTAATGAAGCGAAGAAAATAAGGTTAAGGTAATATAAAATTTTTGTTTTTAATAGATATTTACAGGTACCACCACCATAAGAAATAAGGCAAATATTTAGAAACATAACATCTTTATTTACAAGTTTATTATAATTATATCAAGCATTTAGTCGATATTTGCTAGCAATAAGCTTTAAAATACTCTTTCAATTATAGGCAGGACGTTGTGGAAATGATTGGAACAATACTGGACTAATTTTGATATAAATATATTAAAAAAAGAAAAATAATTACTTTAATTTAAAGATATAGTGTCTTTTTGAGAATATTTAACAGTAAGTTTAAATTTATATATCAGAATTAAAAATGGACCAATAGTCCACTATTCTAAAAACTCTATTATATAATTTAACTTGTGACTTAAGATATGGACTATAATTATATTTTAAATAAGTATACAAAATGTAAACTACTAAAACGTTGCATATGACCAACAAATGCTTATTATGGTATTTCTATGGAATAATTTATCAATTTAAAACCACAATGAAATAAAATATAGGATATATTATATTGACGTTAGTCACATCTCTAACATCTGGCAAGTGGCACAGACATCAATTAATATTAAAAAACAGTATTGTTTTGTTTAGAGTAGAACTTAAAATTATGTTAGTATTTAATGTATTTGTACATAAATTTTATATTATATATCTAAATAGTAAAAGACATGCATATTTCAAAAAGTAATAAAAGTACAAATTAAATAAAGCTAAAACATTGTAACCTATTCTAAAAACAATCATTTAATACTTTTCTTTAATATTAAAAAAAATATTACTAATACAGAAGAAATGTAAACGCATGGTGATTAAATAAGAAAAAACTTTTCTTTTTTACCTATAATTACTTTATATAAAAAAAACGCAAATCCAATAATATCTATATAAATAATTTTAATGTAATAGAGAAGGCAAACATTATAATATTAACATTAAAATTTAACAATAATAAAAATATATTTTTCATTTAATTTGGTAAACTAGGTTTAGGCACATGGAATGTCTTTATAAATCTTAATTTAGGGTTACACCACCCTCTTTTCTATAAACTAAGTTAAATTTAATTTGGACCAAAATATCATAAATATGATATTTTATTTAATCTATGCACATAATTTTAGATTATATTCGGACTTGGAAGGAAATAATGAGCATTATATCATCTGTGAATATACAGATAATATAGAAAAAAATAATTATATTTTAAGAAATTTCATAATTTTGAAAGGATTCTATTTGGTTTGATAATAATATTCTGTTAATATCAAAAAATAAAGTATTTAATGATATTATTATGGCAACACAGAACAAATGTTTTTTGTCTATATCCAAAAAACAGATTAATAAGACTAGCGCAAAGAGTAACTTACACTTAAAAAAAAAAAACAAAAAAAAACGAGACGTCTACTACATCTACATTCAAAATTTGGAAGTAACATTGGGAAAGGCGTTTCAAGAATTTTCAATAGCCATGAAAATTGGAAGCATGATTAAGTTTCATTTATAAGCAATATCTATATATGATAGACATAAAATATCGCCCTTGTATCAAATTTAATACGTTTAATCGTTATTCGTTTGAATATAAAAAAAGAACGCCACAAACTAAAAATAATTAAGGCAGTATCATTAAAATCTTAGACGACAGAATCCGGTGGCTCCTTTGCTTTATCTGTGGATACATCTTTCAAATTTAGCGTCGACAACTGGCTGACAGGCACATTTGGAGCATTTGAGTAGCTGTTGGATCCTCGGATGGGTCCCCATCGACTGAAATATTTTTCTTCATCACTGCCAGTGCTGGTACCACTCTGTATTGTAGTACCACTTTTGTATGTATCGTATTTGCCTTCTAAAGACGGCATATCGATCATAACGGCCTCCATGACTATATCTTGTTTGAGACTTTGCTGTGATATACTCCTTTTCATTAGAGGCTCATTATTTACTTTCTTGAACAAATGATCGCTTAAGCTCTGCCTGTTTATTTTTTTCGTATTTTTAATAGCAATCGGATTTCGTTCAACTTTGGTTCTTTCAAATGTTTTTCTTGGTTCTTCATCAATTTTCCCAACTCTTTCTATTGGTACATCATCGTACGCCATGATAGGATCTCTTCTTTCCTCGGGCCCATTAAATACGGAGAATCCGGATATCTTTTCTGATACTAACTTCAAGTTCGAAGTGGACCCATATCTTTGGGCTTTCTTTAGTTTCCCACGTTTCGTTGTACTTGTGGCACTAGTAGCCGCCGATTTTGTTTGGCGGAAGTTAGTATTTGGACTGATACTCCTACGTCTGTCTAAGCTGGGAGTGTTACTGTTAGATATTACCAAGTTCAGACTTGTTCTAGACCGAGACAGCGACCCTATGAAGGAATTCCTTTGATGATATGCGGATAAGACATGCTGTAGTACATTTTTGGGCCACGGAACTTCAATGTAGACACTTCTGTCCGGTATTTTTATCCCGTACTTAGCCTCGTGATCGTCTAATTGTTTCTCGAAGGTTTGTATGAGTTTCTGTAGAAAATATGTGTATTTAGTGTAGCGTTGTGAGTGGGACGGCACAAACATACATCCTTTAGTGTTCACCAGAACCTTAATACAGTGCTTCTTGAGACAATCAAGATATTGTCTTATAATTTTGTATGCAATATAGATAATAATTGCTAAAAAACAAATATGTCGTATATTTTTTTTAAAATAAACCCACCACCAATTTAGTTGGAAGCGACCCGTGCTCATGCTTAATATTACATGCCATGCATAACATTTAAAATATAACTATTTAGAATGAAACTATATAACACAAACATAGGTAAATAGACCAATAATCTGGATTTACCATAAAGTAGTTAAATTCGTAAAAAAAAAACTAAATAGCTATATTTCTGTATATAAAATATATTATAACATGATGAATATTCGTGCAAATTCATATTTTTTTGTATGTGTTTATTTGTGTAATTTTTTAACAATTTCATTTATTACTGTTATAAGAGATATTGTAAAATAGACAATTTAGGTGTTCTGTTATAGTGGCCGATTCATTGAAGAAGATGTGTCTCACTTTAAATGCAATAGTTATGGCTTCAATCCCTATGAGGGGGAATGACTTAATTTACCCACTTTAGCATAACAGAAGAAGGCGTGACTTTGACATCCGGAAATTAAAATGTAATATCATGAATACGAAAGCATGGACAATAATCTGCCCTTCTATTATTGTGTGCGTGTATATGTGTGCATGTTTTTAAATCGAATAATATGCGTAACAGAGTATATCTGGTATATATGTATGTATGTCTGTGTGTATATACATATAAATGAATCTCACCGTCTTCCTATCAGCGAGAGTGGCGCGCCACAACTTCAGCTCGTGGGCGTACTTCTCCTCAATGGCCTTCATCTTGCCGCTCTCGTGGTTCATTAGCGCTTTGCGCTTTTCATTTTGATACTGTTCTAGTTCACGGAGGAGTGCCTGGAAAGAGAAGAAAATTTATGTAAGGACACTACATAAATATTCCTTTTTGTTGTTTAATACTGTTCTAAGCCACGCAGAAGGACAAATAATGTTCAAAATAATAAGTAACATAAACATTAAATATGCGTAATGCAAACTTATATACTATGCAATATGCATAAAAAAAATATTTAGCAAGTTTTAAACTTCTTAAAAATTATATAAAAAATTATATATTGGGTAAGTTATTTAAATCAATTTTGAATACAAAAAAATTAAATCTAGTCTGGTATCCCTTTGCCATAAGGTGTTACTGCGCCTTAGTGTGAGCACTACGTCCTTACAGGAACTTCATACCCACACATTTTTATAAGTACAATAAAGTTCACATTATAGGGTTCAAATAAAAATATATATAATTGTAAGCAAAAATGTATTTTATCGTTTTAATTGTTTGCTTTGTTATTTGTCAATATTTGTTTAAACCTCCATTTTATTAAAAAATATATTTACTTGTCCACAATTGATATTGCATGTTGCTTATGACTAGCGCACGGAGTATTATAATACTACTAGGTACGCTATCATATGATATTATATTCATATTTCATAGCAATGAACTGACAGCGTCGCTCTCGACTGTACCGTAGTACCGTAGTGTAGTGACCGCCCGGTTTCACGCCGGCGTGAGATTCTGCGCATGCTTGGCGCCCGTAATTCTCATATATAATAAAGATAATGTCGGACTATACTAATTGGATTACGTCAAGGCGCAGGGACACTATAATTCCAGAATTCGTCAAAAAGTGGGGGAGTATCTTAACACTAGGTTTCTTTTGCTAACTTCTAATATCCCATGTGGGATACAGAGTGGAGCGGAATAAAACACTTATCAATATATGGATTTTGTTCCATTTTCACGCAAAAACTACCGAACAGATTTAAATGATACTTTACAATAACATAGCTAACAAACCAGAATTATACAATACAATTATGTTAATATTTTGGCTATAATATACTAATAAATAAAAGCGGGCGAAGCCGCGTTTGGGTCGCTAGTAAGATGTATAATATGAGATAGATACCTCTCCCGCCGCTTTAAGCTCTTCCCTCGCCTTAGCGTGCTTGGTTGCGAGACGCTGTTGTTCAGCTCGGTAACGACGCTTCTCGTTCTCTTGGAACTGTGACAAACGGATAAAGTTTAGCATTTTTATAGGTTCACGCTGTATCCCACAGCATATATAGCAGGGTACGTAGAGGAATTTAGTGTTTAAACCTCTGTCCCCCAAGCACCGTCCAATGTTAGAGACATTGCGTGTTTGTGGCGGAATATTACGCCGCGTTGTGTCCTCTCACCAGAGAGTGAAGAAAGGAACTGAAAATAATTAACACTGTGCCAGTGTCTGTATTTGTGTTAAATAAAACAAATCTAAACAATTTATATAACCGTCGTAACAAAACATATCTGTAAGGGCGCGTAATTTCAGTGCGGCCAATACTCGTCAGCGGTACTGTAGCCTTTGAGTGTCTAATAGTACTTAAGCCTGAAATAAGCTTTCTTAGATTTATCCATACTCATAATAATAGCATAATGTAATAATATACAATCACACAATGTCTCACTGCGCCACAACGGCTTTATATCGATAATATGTAACAGTAAATGAACGGTCAACGAGTCGTGGCCGCCCTGAAGCTACCTTCTTGAGCCTCTCCCGGTCGTCCTCGTGCGAGGGCGCGGCGGAGAGCGCGGGCGCGGCGCCGATGCGCAGTGACTCGCGGAACATCATCTCGCGAGCCTTTTGTTCCGCTCTTATACGCTTGGGGAGAGATCTCTTCTCTAGAGCTTGACATTTGGCTAGCTCTTCCTCTTTGCGGCTGTTCTTGCTGAGAATTAAACATTTTTTTTAGCTTCACTTCTAGATTCCGGAGAGAATTCTTGGTGTTGAGTGGCGAAACACAACGCCGCGCTTTGCCTCGTTACCAGAGCGAAGAAATGAAATTATTAAATATTTCATTTCCTCGAATGGGAATCGAACCTACAACCTTTCGTGTTTACAGTCGCACACTTGAGCCCGCCACGACTGGCCTCAATTACGCATGAATAGTGAATGAAAGTTGAGTATAAGTTTTGTATGTAAATTTTTAGATTATGTAGGAGATATGATATTTGTAACCACTGGTATTCTTCATGTCTTTTATGCTTTATTGGTTGTTTGTATTATCATACCATGTGACGACTCTTCGACTTTTTATCTGAATTTGATACACATTATTCTTAAAAAAGGAAACCAAAACCTCGCTTTGTCACAATCATTCATTATCTCGACTCAGAACCACCAGACCTACCGTTTTATCTGCTCCAGTTCCTTGTCGTGGCGCACCAGCATCTGGTGCCTGCGGAGCAGGAACTCCTCCTTCAGCTGCCGCTTGGCGAGCTGGTGGCGCTCGTGGATCTGCTTCTCCTCCAGCTCCCACAGCGCGGCCTCGCGCGTGCGCATGATCTGGTGGCGCTGCTGCAGGTACTGGCGGTCGGCCAGCGCCTGGCGCTCGCGGTGCTTGTCGTGCACGCGGCGCAGCACGGCGTCGCCCGCGTCCGCCAGCGCCGCCACGAAGGCGCGCTCGCGCGCCGCGTGCTCCGCGTCCAGGCGCGCGCGCCCCACGCGGTACGCCTCCTTGCGCCGCTCCTTGCTCACCAGCTCCACTTCCTGAAACAAATTGTCAAAGGTACATTTAGGTAATTGATGCATGATGAACTAATATTATATTAAGTTAGCGAAGTACCAATTTACTTTTTATATAAGAATAAATAATTCAATGGATTTAATGTTTTTAAAAGCGTTCCTTGTTTGAGTGTCTCCACTAAACGCTGTAACGTACGTTAGTGGTCTGCATACCACTAAGAGTACCTAGGTTATGACCTACATGTCTTAGACATGTCTAAGACATGTAAACTAAAGGGTAACGCGTTCATTACCTGCTTCAACAGCCTCAACTCCTGCTTGAGAGTGTCCCGGAAGTGCCGCAGGTCACGCTCGTGGTCGGCCCTCAGTCTCTTGGCGTGCTGTCTTAGTTCCGCATCGAGTTGCTGGTCGGCTCTCTCTGCGGCGGCGCGCTGGGCCCTCGCTAGGGTGTCCAGGTCTGATTCGTGTGCCCGGGACAGTGATGCTAGTTCCGCATCGAATCTGTTACCATTGGGATGATTACACTTTTAGAACCTTATAGTAAGTGTTGAATGAAATTACATATAATTAGGTTCTCTTTTTTTTTGTGTGTTTTTTAGTTCTTCTCTTCTTGTGAAACATTTATTTGAGAAACTTTTTAAAAGTATTGGTAATAAGTAGTAATATTGAAAATATTATAATAAAGAAAATAAAATATATATATGTATATATATATACAAATGTTTTTAAGTATCTTTTTTTCAAAACCACTCCCAACATTTCTTTGTCTCTATTCACAAAATCACTTAAGACTACGACTTAATACGAAAACACCCCTAACAATCCCTCACCTCTTATCCTGCTGCTCCTTTAACTGTGTCTCTTTGGCGTTGAGGTCCTGGAACTGCTTCTGCTCCTGCTTCTGCAGCATTTTAATCTCACGCAGTTCCTGTTTACGAAGAGCATGGTCGTCCCAGGTGCGACCACTTTCTTCATCACCCCATATTACCTATAATATAATATATAAAAGGGAATAAAATATTTAAATTAAAAAATCAGCATCACGCTGTATCCCGCACACAGCAGGGTAGGCAGTGGGAACCTAGTGTTAAGACACTACATCTCCCATTTTCCGCCGAAGGAACTCAATGCGAAGAACGTGAAGGAACTCAAAAAAAAACGCCCTGCTTTTGCCTCTCTTTTGCCTCTGACACCAGAGGGAAGAAATGGAAATATGCATTTAAAAAAAATAGTTCACTTCCTCGAGTGGGGATTGAACCCACAACTAATCGCTTTACCAGTTTAGTCACACTTTGGCCCCTGCGCGACTACTGGCATCAAACAACATTCTTCTAGTCAAAATAATGTTAATATAAAGAGCGGCCATGGGTTCCACCTCTGACCACGCTGTACCATATAATAATATAATGAAGATAAATCACTAATAACCGAACATCAAAATTGTCAATTATTTCTTGAACAATACACAAAAATACCAAATATGTATGTATGTATAATATATATTTCTTATATAGTTTTATTATTATTTCATATAGTTATAGTTTTATTATTATTACCTTAGACGTAGTAGTGGTGACCATAACGCCATCGATCTCAAATTTTCTCGTACGCTTTCTCGTCTTCTTCTTCAGGTTAGCCATGTGGATATCTTCTTTAGACCTATTAAAAATGACAAATTAATTTTACAATATTTTGAAACGTTGGTACTTATGACCTTAAAGTAAAAAAACGGCCTGAGAAATAAGAGCGTTGTGTTCCTATTTGATTTTAGTATCGTCAAACCAACGATGGATCGAGTGGAGGCGCTAAAATCTCAGGGTGCTTTTAAAAACTGCGTAAATAATCATCGAAACAGTGAAGTTTCAGAAGGAGTGTCTTACTTTCGATAGGTACATGTTTCGGTAACAAAACCTCAATTTAATAGTACTTTAGAATTATTATTAAGCAATTGAATACAAATATTTACCACACTACCAACAATCTCGTCGATTATAACCAACCAATAATTATTGGTTGGTCTGGACTAAGAAAATAGCTATTATTATTTTAAGCGTTATTTACATAAACATATAGTAGATTTTTTGTGTGCGTCATAAAAGTTTACGAGCTATCGAGTAAAATATTTTATTATCCATTACGCGCTAGTCGAATTTGAACCTTAATTAGCTGTAATAGCGTGGAATTTAATCGAAATGATTATAAGACATAAGTCTGTATGTAATAATATTTAGCATTTCTGGTTAATATTGAGTGTTTGCATACAAACGCAACCTATGATCAAGTGGATAGTCGATCGTAAATGTGATGGTTGCAAGCGTAAAGCTCGGACACTAGGTTCTCTCTACCTATGTCCACCACTCCACTTTAAGATTGTAAATACAATGAATTTCTGTTTTGAAATTGTAACATAATCAAAGTCCATTTCATTTAACGTTCTATATACATTTTTTTATATTTTTTTAGATGCACGCTGCATTCTGCATAGCAGGGTAGGCAAAGAACCCAGTGTTAAGACATTCCGTTCCCATTAAAACTCTACTGTTTTCCACTTTCCTCTATGTTATTAAGGCATAGCGTGTTGAGTGGCGGAACTCAACACTGCGCTTTGCCTTGTTACCGGAGCGAGGAAATAAAAATATTTATAAATATTTCATTACCCCGAACGGGAATCGAGCCCACAACCGTCGCGTTTACAGTCGCATGCTTGTGCTCTTGACCCATGGCGGCCTCCACCTCTTCTACATAGTTAATATTTATTTGCGTTAATATAAAATAAATAACCCAAACCTTTGTATTCTGTTAGGTTGCCCATCTTGCGGCTTCCTCCTAAGCACCACTTCTTCTGTATCAATGTTTTGATTTTCCGAGTTCACTCTGTAAAATAAACAATTATGCTAAACATTCTCAATAATTTATTTCCTTTTTTTAATTTTTTTAGCTCAATAATTTAAATATAACAGAATAAGATAACTATTGATTAAAAAATAATAATTTATAAATATTAAGAAACTTTTAGAAGAATCATCATTCATTAAAAACTTTTAATTCATATTGTAAATGTAAAAGTTTGTAAGGATGGGTGTTTGTTCCTCTTTCACGCAAAAACTAGTCAACGGATTTTGATGAAACTTTATTAAAATTAGTGTTTGTAATATTATAGCCAAAATAAACAAAATGTTTATATTAATTGTAGCTTATGTGTTATTCTGATGTATAAACTATATTACTTTTGGCAAGTTCACATTTATAATATTAATAGAGTGTCTTTTTATATAATTACGGCTATAAGTAGTTAGTAAATAATATATGTACCTGGCAGCTCCATTGACCATGTGGTGGGAGTCGTGGGACGCGGTGGTGGCGGTGGTGCTGGTGGCTAGGGAGTCTGCGTCACCGCGCCGAGACCTCTCTGACGCTACTGACCCGCTGTCCGATTGGGATCTGCCACTAGAATTGAGAAATACATTGTTTTAATTATCACCATAAGAATTAAATATAGGTAGATGTTTACTTCTAACCTTTGTTTAAGTGCAGGCAAAAATAATATGAATATAGATAGAGTTCATAATTTATAAATGTTATATCACATATCTAATAACGATTGATTGTGATCTTGAATTACACTACAGTCGGTGTTAAGTATATTTGTTGTACTTTGCTGCATTGTTCACTCGATAAGAAAATAATCAAGGTTATTCCACACTTACGAAAGAAAAATACTTATTCAGAAAATGTATAAAAATTTGAACGTAGCGGGACCCAAACCCGCACCTCCTGGAAACCGACCAGACACTCTGACCATTAAGCCATACGTTCTCATCAAGCTACATCGAAATTTCTATACGCTTTCTAAATAAGTATTGTACTGTACGCAACTGACATAAAAAAAATTGCACACAACACTTATTAGGGCTCGAATTGAATCCTCTATGTCCACCATACAACCTACCTCTCAAAGCTATCAGGACTGAGTCGAGGCGGTGCTTGCGAGTGTGCATGCGCTGAACCTGAATCTCGTACTCGTACTTCTTCGCCCACTGTGACCACCGACACGTGGGATGTGTCCTGTAAAGTTTCATTAAATTATATTCTAGTGCATAATAATATAATAAAATTGTAGCTGATATCTGTCTTTCCATGAGAAAAATTATAAATGACCATTTATCAGTGATAGATCTCAAAACAAGGATTTTAAAGTTTGTTTGTTTGTCTGTGCGTTTGTGTACGTTAATCTCAGAAACGGCTCAACCGATTTAAATGCAAAATTATAAAAAATAAAAATATAATATACTTATAAAAAAAAAATTAAATACACTTGGTGTAGACCAAGTGATATAAGCAAGTGCTAAAGAATGTGCTCGTAGCTATAAATTAATTGATGATAGGCTCATACTTGAATGATTTATTAGTAACCTCTGAAAAGTTTCCAGCTTCTTAGATTTCATTACACAATTTGATACAGCTCGATCTAACAAAAACATGTTAAAAAAGATTTAAAAAAAATAACCAAAAATATACCAAGTTGAGATGATTATGTTGGCTATCGTCAAAGACACCGGAGTCACCGGCACCGGGGCTCAGTATCAGCACTTCACTGCTATCGAGTCTTCTTCCGCGACTTTTTTCTATAAAGAAAAAAATATTTCATTAAATATCACACATTAATATTATAAGTACATACTTATCTTATGGCCAGTCGTGGCGCAGAAGAGTGTGACTTAAATGTGACTGCTATTGGGTCCGATCTCCACTCGAGGAAATGAAATATTTATTTAAATTTATACTATATTTCTTCGTCTTGGTGTCGAGGCAAAGCGTGGTGTTGTGATCCGCCACTCAATAAGCAATGAGTCCAGAATTCAGCGTAAAATGAGAAACGGAGTGTCTTAACACTAGATTCCTTTTGCCTGCACTACTGTGCGCGGGAGGATATAGCGTGAAGCTGATTTATTTTTTTTTATATTTATCTTTTTTATTGAGAGAATTTTGTTTTTATTTAGATAACAGTACTTCTATATAATATATTGTTCGGTTAATTGTATGTATTTTTTAAATTGAATCGGAGATTTACGGATTATTACCATTAAACCACTAGGTTCAAGCTGCAGTTTAAAGCTAGCATTTGTAAGTTAAACCTACAGATATATTTTTTTATGGAAATTGACAAAACAAAAATTGGAAAAAAAAAAATTTTTTTTGTACCATTACATATCACACGGGGGCCAGTCGTGGCGCACAGGAACGAATGTGGACAGGTTGTGGGCTCGATTCCCAATCCAGGATACCGAATATTTAATATTTTCATTTCTTCTAGCTCTGGTAAAAGTAGATCGAGAACCTACTGTTAAGATACTTCGTTCTCTCTGCCTACGCTACTATGAACGGTATACAACATGAAAAAAAAAAATTAAAACAAAAACCCAACATAATATTCAAGAATTTTTACTCAAATAAAAATATTTGAAAAATAATTTGTCATATAACACAGTTAAATGTTACCATTACATACCATTATAGCAGCTAGTGCAGTCCAACGAGTCCAAGGAAGACGGTGCGAAAGCATCATCATCATCGGAGGAGGCGGCACGTACTACCACCACTTCATCCATCGGTGGAGTTGTCGATATCGTTACTGCATTGTGTGGTAACTGAAAACGAAAAAAAGAAAAGGAAACCATAAGAAAAATTACTTTAATACATTTAACAAATAAACATAAATTACATTAAAATTTTAAAAAGTTATCATATTAAGCTATCATTTTTATAAAAGAACAAAAACAAATTATAACATTTAAGTTTTTATTGAAATGAGTTCTTGTTTTTAATATATTTTAGCAGAGGATACAGCGCCTAAATCTAGTGCTAAAACACTGATTCGCCGAATTTTCGGAATATTGCGTGGCGGAAGTCAACGAGAGCGAGGAGATTAATATATTAAATAATTAGTTTCATGAAGCCACAATCGTCGCATTTACGGTAACACTAGTTTCCCAAGTATCCTCTGCCTCCCCTACTATGTGCGAAATAGAGAATGAAGCTATAAAAAAAGTAAACAATGTATATGTAATAAGTGGTGGGGTAGTGAACAATATTCAAAAGTCCCTAGGCAAAGGTCCCTAGTAAAATCATTACCGGCGCAGCGGTGTTAAGCACCGGCGGGTGCGTGGTGGTTACGGTGACGAGGCCGACGGGCGCCGCCGCTAAGGAGTTGGGTTCTGCACTGACTGCTACCACAGTCACCGCTTGTTGGGTCGGCTGTGGAATAGAATACATAAAATTAAAAAAGGTGTAGCTTTCAGCAAACCGTAAATGCGATAGTTGTAAGTACGAATTCTGCTTGGAGAAATTAAATTGTTCTCATTTTCTCGTTTTGATAACGAGACAAAGCGCGGCGTAAAGTTACGTCATTTAACATACAATTCATCCAATATTAGGCGGTGCATGAAAAACGGGGGGTATATTAACATTATCCCTTTTACCTACCCTGTTATGCGGGATAAAGCGTGAAAAACTTAAGTATCACATAAATAAGAAAACTTAAAAGAAAACACGTCTGTAGCGTTTAGTTAAAATATATAAACAAAATACACTAACCGTAACCGGCCGTATCTCCACCTGTCTCACACCGCTCTCCTCTATCGAGCTCGACCTCGAGTAATCTTTACTATTTCTATCTCTTTCTCTCTTCACTTCCACACTATACCTGTCCATATCATCCACCGATCTAGACCTGGACTCTATGCGACTCACTTCAGCGCTAACTCTCTTATTCTCACATATTTCCGTTGAACTTGATCTAGACCGTTCCTTTTTATCGTTTTTGATGATTTCCGTTATGGCGCGCACTTCCGGTTTGATTTCATTGTTTATCTCTATACTAGATTTACTCATTTCCGTGCTCCGCCTGTCTTTAACTTCAGCCAGTCTGACGTCATCGGCACTCTTTCTCACTTCAATTTTAGATTTGTTATCTGTTGTTACTTTATTTGTATCTACGCTAGACTTTTTGTTAGGTGAAACGTCAACATTCGTTTTGACATCTCTATTCTCTTTGCCTTTACTAGATTTATTATCTTTATTGGTTTCTGCATTAGATTTTATATCCGTGACGGCGACGTCCTTAATTTCTAAACTAGACCGTTTGACTTGTACGAGTTTATTCGCTTCTGAATTGAATTTCTTGACGTCCGAGCTTATTTTATCTGTGGGACTAGTTTTGTTAGTTTCGCTTGGTTTATCATCTGTGGTACCGTTGACAGCTCGGTTGTCGTCCATCGGTTCGGGAGTTGTTATTCTATCATCAGGCTTTGGTTTAACATCCTTATCATTAACTTGCTTTATTTCTTTTTTATCTGATTTATCTTCTACAGCTTTTTCTGCATCGCGGCATACCTAATGATATAGCATTATTTAAATTAAAATATTATATTATATTTAAATTAAAATATTATTAAAAATTTAAGGTTGTCATGGTGCAGCGACAACGCCTGACTGTAAACGCGACGATTGTGAGTTCGATTTTCACTCGAAGGGATTAAATTGTTTTCACTTTATTGCTCTGCTTCTAGAGAAAATTGAGCTAAGCTAATAAAATATATAATCATAAATTAGAAACAAAGATCAGACCAATATCTATAGTAATTATATAAAATTAGAAATGATAATAAGAAATAAGATAATAGTCTCGACAGACAGACAATAGACACGAACAAATCCTCCTATTCGGATGTCATATTTTTTTGAAACCAAAAAGATTCCATAAAAGCTACCTGCTCCACAATGTCCCCGGCCACGGTCACATGTGGGGTGGCGGGCGGGGGCGGCGCGGGCTGCTTGCGGGCGGCGCGCGCTTGGGGCGCCGTCGACGTGGGCGACGGGGGCGATGGGGGCGCGGGCGGCGATGGGGACGGCGAGGGCGGGGGCGGCGACACCGCGCCAGGGGGTGGGGGCGCGGGGCCTTTCTCTTTCTTTGGTGCCTGTAAATAATATGTAATGTTAAATAACACTTTTTTGTGTAATGTATCATTTTAGCAATACAAATTATAGCAAAACAGATACAAAATATAACGATATCATAGTCATGTCTCTAGCAACTTAAGAATTAAGTAATATGCTGTCACATATATATTAAAATTTAAGCAAAAAAAAACCAAATAAATATTGATAAATTATCCACAATTGCATTGTATTATACTAATTACACTATGGTTTCGATTGCAATTATTGTAGCATCAAACTTTACTCAAGTTTGACTAGACCAATAGTCACAAAACTCCACATTAGATGTACCTATTCAACAAGTAATGCCTCAATACCCCTCGAATGTATAAATGATCTCACCGGCGGTCTCCTGTCAGCGGCCGCGTCCTCGGGCATGGCGCGCTTGGCGGCGGCGGGGGCGGCGGGGGCGGCGGGGGCGGCAGTGGGGGCAGCGGGGGCGGGCGAGGGCGGCGCACGGGGCGCGGGGGCGGCGGCTGCGGGCTCCGCCTCTGACACTGGTGGCAAAACATTATATTTGTCATCATTTAACATAAGCATTAAAGTTTATATTCTTTACTAATAAAAAAAGTTCAAGTAGATACCTTTAAATCACGCATAAAAAATTATTGGTCCAAAAAATTTTCGCAGACTTTACTTTTCGATGCCATTTTTATTATCTTTGTTAATATATTTAAAGGGCTAAAAGATTTATATAAAATCCATTTAATGTTACATCATAGAATGACATACCACGATCTATCACTTAATATAAAATTTCATGTAACGGTGAAACACGTTCCACAATGAGAAGGATTGAAAAATAAAATATGTTACTTTATCATATCAATAAATATTAATAAATTTTTCCAATCTACTATAGAATAAAAAATAAAGAATAACATAAGAGATAACTCACTCTTGATGTCCGGCGTCTCGCCCGACCTCACCGACGTCGAGTCATCTTCCAGGTCCACATGCATCTGAGAGCTGCGGTGCTCCTGTGAAAAGATAAAAAATATTAATGCTATTCTTATATTGAAAACAATTAATTAAATAAAAAATTAAGCACAAACTTTTCTCTAGTAAAAGAAAATTTATATAAAAAATAATCCTCATAAATATAAAACCAAAGCAGTTAATGGCAGCCACAAATAAAAACTATATATAATTTAAACTAAAAATAATATGATTTTTATAAATAAAAAAAACAGAGCTATGATAATAATAAAAAATATATAAATAAAATAATATATAAAGTTAGTATTTTGTAGTTCGAAGGTTTACTATACCTTCGACGACGGCGGAGGCTCTCGCGGCTGGTTCGGTTCGCAAGCAATGTAACCACACACGTACGTCACATTAACGTATTGTTATGTATTATAAATATATATAAACACGCATACATACATAAGAAATCAATATATTTACAGTACGGTTGACGAGACGTGGCAGACTTAAGGTTAGTTAGATGGTTGCAAAATTTTGAATTTAACATTTTTCTTTCAAGAGAACAACGAGCAAAAGTTTAAAAAAACTAAGTTCAAGGCGGCCACGGCACAATGGACGTACTGTACCATATTTATGTTAAATAAATGAAAAAAAAGTTTTCAAACAAATTTTATTTATAATAAAATTTAATAAAATATTAATTCAAAAATTTTGTTTACTGGACTAGATATTGCAAAAAAAATCATTCTCTCATAGAAACTTATAAAAATGGATTTTACTTTACGTATTTAAGTTACACACTTGGAATTATCAATTACACACACACACATGCCAACACATAGTACGGTCGACGAGCCGTGTCCAAACTAAGAAAAATCCACTCCATTCACAGGGCGGCCACGACATGTCTAGTTTATGTACTGCACTTATCTATTTATATATACATACATAAATAAAAAAAACTACAAAATACAATACAATATAAATAAAAAACTTAAATATGTATAAAAAACCAGTGCAAAAAAGCTCTCTTTATATATATACTAACCAACCCTCTGATATTGTTCCTTGTTGCGGAGACGACTGCGGCGAGCGCGCGTCTGTCCGTTTGTATGCGTGTGATATATTTATGTGAATGTTAGTATTATATACTAATACAAGATATACATATATAACTATTACTATTAGTTAGTTGTTTTATAAGCTTAAGTTTATATATACAGCATGTTATATAAAGTTAATAATGGTGATAACATTTTTTTTATATTTAGATAAATTATTAGTAGTCAATATATATTAAATTCTTAAGTGATTCATGACCACACTTTTTAAATACATAGTGGTCTATTTAATAATACCTGTATTATTCAGCTATAACTTTTAAATTAACAAATAATAATAATAATATTTAGAAAAACAAATAGTGTTCTCCTTCGCTACTTAAAATTAAGTACACCTCACAAAGGATCCAACTTAAACCACCCCTGTTAACATACTAATAAAACAACCAAACATATAAAAGCCCATACCTCAGAATCATCATCAAGCAGTTCCTCCTCAACAACCTCTGCCCTATACTCGAGGAGCAGATCCCTGAGGGATTTGGAGTCAAGGTCTCCGGAGACAAACTCGTGTTTGAGTAGTTCTATTGAAGTGGGCCTTTTTTCTGGGTCCTGTAAAGGAAATTAAGGATGTTGTAGGTAAATATGTATAGAAATATTATGAGGAAATATTGGATTCAACCTTCAAATAATATTACAGTTTGTCCATTTAATATTCTTATGAGCGTTGGAAGCCAAGAATATTGTATATGAGGAAATTCTATAGTATATGCTTTTAATACAAAAATATACCAACTTGAATTGAGAATGTCTTCCTTTTTGAGGTTGGGTAAATATGATTTACACTTTACATTTATTTTTATTACAACATATAATCTAGTGGAAGCTATTATTTTTTTTCTTTGAAACAATTAAAACAAACACAATCACAGACACACATACCATTTTAGTGGGGGCACGAGCACCACTACATATGAACTTACCTTGACCAGAGCCCTTGCAATAAAATCATTAAATGTCTTGGACCACCGCGATGGTGCGTCCAGGGCGGGCGGGTCGCTTTTCTGTATCTTGAGCAGCACCCGCATTGGGGTCATCTCGTGGTTGGGGGGCTCCATCTGGGCAAACTCTATGAGGGTGATGCCCAGGGACCAGATGTCCACCTGTGGAAAGACGAAATTTTTATAGTTTATCAGCTTGTGCCTGTAGTCCACATTGGTAATAACCAAAAGTTGTGTATAACACTTTTTAAGTGGTAAAGTGATTGACCGCAGGTGCATGTAAAGCCTTCCATGCTCCAGTTGAATGTTTCTAATGATAAAAAGTTAAAACTTAGTGCCACACCATTGACTCCGTACTAATTATAAAAGTGACAGAAATAACAAATGCCATACTTTACTTAATCGCACTGACAATAGACACAATGGTAGGAGTCGAACCTACAACTACCACCACACACTCCCGCTTACTTAAAAACAAAATAAATAAAAATAACCTTAAAGTCATACGGGTGGTCTCTAAACGTCTCGCACAGGACCACCTCGGGCGCCATCCAATATGGAGTGCCGATGAACGTGTCGTGTTTCTGTAACGTTGACTTGTTTTTCGCTGACACTCCGAAATCCGCTGGAAATTAATCGGGAAAATATTTTAGATATATTTATTTATAGATACGCAAATAGTAAAACAGGAAGAGGGTTACTTAGCATTAAGTCATTCTGCCTCCCACGCACCGCCCCACTTTCAGAGAGAGAAGTAGAACATTAAATTGAACGCTATACTAACACAAAAAGAAACAACTCACCTAACTTAACACCCCCAGTCATAGTAGCCAGCACGTTCCCAGCCTTCAAGTCCCTGTGTATGACGCGCCGCGAGTGCAAGAACTGCAGTCCCCTGCACATCTCACGGCACACGTAGGCTATTTGTGACTCGTTGAGACCTTTCTCCAGCTCCGACATCACCGAGTCCAGGGCACCGCCGTCGCAGTACTCGAGGAGCATCTGGGAGATATAAGAAGAAAATTGTATTGCCGTTTATTAATAATTCATTAATTATTATAAATTTAATTATGATAGTTCTTTATTCTATCTTAATAGAATACATTAAATCCCGCAATATGACACTCTTTTCTAAGGAAAATAAAGTTATGAAATAGCCAATAACCCTCTAATTATATCTATTTCACAAAATAAATTGATAAGTTGATTATTAGATACATATATATTTTGATACTGTTAACCCATTAAAGGTTAAGTGTTTATATGGAGCTTCCATCTCAAATATAAGTCTAAAAGAGATACTCTCTCTATTCCTAATTAAAAGTTGAAAACTGACTCACCCACAACTTGTTATCAATAAAATACGCCTCATGCATCTCCACGACGTTGGGATGCCTACATTCGGACAGTATATCGATTTCGACGGTGAAGTCGGCGAGGTCGTCCTCGTTGTCCAGCACGCACATCTTGGCGGCGGCGAGCTGGCCTGTCGTTTTGTGTTGCGCTTTGTACACCTGGGAGACGTAACATATAAATAATTTAACATAATTGGTGATCTACCAAAGAATTTGTGCTGTGTGATCCCGGCCTAGAATAGGATCATCTTGGTACTGGTCACGTCGCCAGCAATGGCAACACGCATGGGCAGACTCGACTGGATCATTACCACCCCCGGCGGTTATCACTTACCATCAGGTGACCCGAACGCTCGTTTGCCTTGTCTTTTCCATAAAAAAAATTGACTCGGAATTATATTTAAATTATTTTCATATTCTCGCTTTGGTGGACAGTTTGCAGCGTTAAGTTCCGCTGCACTCCGCTGTGACGCTACGTTACGACTATATAAAACTATGTAAAACTGAAATAAAAAAAAAATGTTACTGAAAAAAATAACATTTACCAAGTTATTTCTAAGTTACCTTTCCAAAAGCGCCATCGCCGAGCTCGCCCACCATGTCCCAGTTCTCATTCGGGTCGGAGTTGTCCCGTATGTTGCTAAACACTTTCTTCTTTTTGGCATCGTTGCCGCTGCCCAGGTGCAGCACCTGGATTAAATAAATTCATTTATGTGTGAGAAATATATCGAATAGAAATATATAATTATATGAATAAGGCGTGTACGCTGTTGCTTGTTTGTCTGTCTATCACATATTACACTTATAAGTCAAATCAAACAAAAGAAACGAGAGTATATGCATCGTTGTATGGAATTTGCCGCATAATAATATCAATGGGGTAGTTTCTGTTGACTTAAAATTATGAATTATAGCCAGGGAATCACAAAATGATATTTGTAATTAATTTCATACAAAATGTTAATGCGTATACGCCAGCCATTTTTGTCCTTAATCCTCCTAATTTTTGTGGAAGTTTTTTTTTACTTCAACATTTCAACGTCACCTTGCATCCTAACATGCCTAAAACATTATGCAAGTAAGAAGATTTGTTATAGAGAAACAGGAAACAGAATAAACACCTATATTTGGATAAGCAGTGAAAGGCGGTTCTATTAGCAAAGACTGGTCTTAAAGTAAATAAGATTTAAGATGACAAATTAATATTACTATTTGGCTTTGTTATTCTGTTCCAGAAGTAAATATTATGAAATTCTATTAAAAGAAAATATCTTAATTAGTTGCATATACTATTTTAAATAAAGTATATAATTCTTTCCAAATAAATTTAAATTTACTACTATTAATTCTGAGTCTCACACTTACTACATATAGCAAGGTAGGTATAGAGAACCAAGTGTTAAGACACTCTGTTCCCGGAAACTGTTGCACTAAAATTTAAAGGCATTACGTATTTAGTGGGAGGGCTCAGCGTCGCGCTTTGTTTTTTGCCATTGCAAGGTAATTAAAAGAGTTCATTTTTATTATTTTATAAAATGGCGCCTACAAGTGAAAAAGAAATGAAGCCTGTGAATATAGAGTGAGACTCACAAGATTAAAAAGAATCGATTGACGTAAGTATCGTTAAAATCAGTCAACCAGTTGGTCACTGCGTCGCCATATACGAAGAAATAAATATAAATACATCGCTGACAATCGCAATCGCAATCGCTGCAAACTGATAAACACACTACTCTCCTTTGCAACGCACAAACGGTTAATTAAATAATACACACCTTTTTAAGATTATTAAAAAAAGACATCGTCGTCAGTGAGCGCGTCGTCGCCGACGCGCAGAGCTCTCAACCGTCTTTACTCATCTTGACGCCGCACCTCTGCTATTTCTGCAAGAGAACAAAAAACAAACTATTAATTGGGTAAAACTACTGAGACAATATAACATTTTTTTCATTTTACACCAAATAGTAGGGTAGGCAGAGGGAACCAAGTGTTAAGACATTCCTCTCCCTAACGCCTTTCCACCAACTTCCAAAACAATGCGTGTTTAGTCGAGCAACTCACCGCTGTCTTATTTAAAGAGCGAGGAAAATAATTAATTCTCCTTAATACGAATCGAACCCACAACCGTTACGTCTTCAGTCAGAAGCGCCGCTGCGCCACTACGGCGTCTAAGTTTTTCTCTTTAGTATATTATATCGCACATATATTTAATATTAAAGCCATGTGTTTAATATTTCACTGCTAATAAAAAAATCAAAGAATATAAGTAGAAAATGCAAGATTATTTTCTACAGATTTACTATACAGACTGAGAAGGAAGTGAAATCAGATCTCTTCAATACGAAAACGGAAATGAACATCTATCAATGAATGGCATCTTTCATTGACTCTAAATTAAAATTTAACTCAGGCGCGACTTGCAAGGGAAAAGGAAAAATAACAATGGTTCTTCTATTATTTAAATGACACATTGGAAACTACTCTTTTTTTATATATTTTTTAAACTTCACGTTACCACATAAAGCAGGGTAAGCAGAGGGCTAACCACTAGGTATCCTTTGGTAAGCACAGCGTATGACGACGACGACCCAAAGGTTGTGATTTCGATTCCCACTAGGGGGAATGAATTAGTTATAACTCTAATGTTCTCGCTCTCAAAAGAAAGCACCTCGAAATAAGGCGGTGTTGAGTTCTACCATTCAACTCGCAGAAAATGGGCATCGGAGTATCCTAATACTAGGTTCCCCCGCCTATCCTGCTATATGAAAGATACAGCGTGAAACTAAAGAAAAATCAAATAAATAATTACAACACTAACCTCAAACTTCACCTATATGTTTTACTTGAAATTCTAAAAATATCACAACCGCGCTATGTCAGTGATAACAAAAGGCTGTAAATATATTAGTAACGCATCACTCGCTCACTCGTGACCTTTGACAAGAATCACCTCGTCCTTGCCCGCTTTGATAGCGTGGCATGACATAAGGCTCTTTACGTTTAATTTTTAGGACAAATAATTTGGAATATTGAATGAGTGATTGGAAATTAGTATAAAAGCATGACTTTAAGGTACTTATATACATGTTTAGCGACAGTGAATTCGACTTAGAATCGAAGGAATGAATTATTATCATTTTCTCGCTCTGGCAACAAAATATCACGCGGCGTCGAGTTCCGCCACTCAACACGCAATGTTTTAACACCAGGCTCCCTCTGCCTACACTGCTATCCGGCAAAAAGTTTAAAAAAGTTTTTTCTTAAAACCATCGTATGCGCTTCTGTGTTTAGGCAAAATTTACATAGTATAGCATATTAAAATAGTAAAAATTATGTCAGTATTGTGATATCAACGGAAACGCACGAGCTGATAAACAAGTTACTATTAAATGATGACTAATCGTGCGGTGAGAAACGGAAACGTTGTAATTTATATTGTAATTGTTATATATAATAATGTGAGTTCGTCAGTATGTTACATCTAAGCACATTTCATTAATACTGATATGGTTTATCAAACCTATAGTAACAGTATTAATGTACTTTTTTAAAAAACGTAAAAATTTTAATGTAGCAAGGTTTGTAGCAAACATTGTCCAATCTATTTGACTACTAAGTAAGCTGAACTTTTAGTGAATATAGCGGGACGGGACTTCGACAGTTTACAAGAGGTGCGGGTTCAAGTCCCGCTACGTATTTTTGTTGAAATGAGTATTTTTCTTTGAGTGTGGAATAAACACGTTTAAAATTTTGAAATCCATTTTAATAGGCGTACAATATCGTTACATACATATTCAACAAATTTTTGAAAGTCTAGGCACACATGACAGTTTTCCTAGGATATGTGTTTCAGCAACAAAGTGTACCCACGTACGGGTCACCGATACACCCGCCCAGCTGTGACGGTCCGTTACGACACTACGGCGTGGCGTTTAACATAGCATTTGTAGATTAATCTAACTTTATATTTGTGTTTTCTTACTAAGAATGGATTTAAAATAGTGGCGATAAGATAAATAATGTGAATATTTGTCAACATCATAATCCTAGAAAGTATCCTATAATATGATGAAAGTATGAATATATTGTAAACAGTCGTAAGGCAATCGTGGCACCGCCACACAAGCGTGCGATTGTTAACGCAGCTTATGGGTTCGATTCCTACTCAAAGAAATGAAACATTTTCATTTTATTAGCTCTGGTAACGAGTCAAAGTGCGGCGTTGAGTTCCGCCACTCGCAATGCCTCAAGAATTCGGTGCAAAGTGGGAAACGGAAGTCTCTTAATGGGAATGGATAGTCCAAGTTCTAAATTCACAGGTTCCCCCTGCCTACTCTGCTACATGCGGGATACAGCGTGAACAAAAAGAAGTTGTAAACAGCAATTTCATTTGCGTAGATTACACAACGTAATATTCTGATTTTTTCCGTTTGTCTAGAAATCTTCTCTTGCACTCCCTAATTTATTTGTTGTCAAATTTAAACTTTCCAAGTCCATTAGCTTTGTCTGTTACTTAGTAACGGATGACTTTAATATACCTATCAACAAAGACAGACAAATACAAAATAATGGGGTTTAACTTTAGGACCGTATTTATAAATAGCTGTTAACGCTGAAATCGAATCGAATGCATTCATAGATTATATCATAGAAGATCCATCTCAGAGCTGAGAGAGGCTTATAAATACGGGCCTTAGAAACTTATATTAAATAGAAAAACCTAATCAAAGTACTGTCTAGGCAACAGGTAGAAAGTAACCCAACACTCGGGCAGCGAGGGTCACACGGCACACCGCGCGCCGCACGCCGCACGCCGCACGCGTGGTGGCCACTCAATCAGCTATGACGGCCCGTTACCACACCGTCAACCTTTCTCTGCAAGTGTTGGGAACACCATGTATTTAAGTGTAATTCACTTTAGTATTGATAGAATCGTTTAATCAGCATATGGATAACCCTTACTTAAAGTTATAGAAGTCTAGTTTCTTTAGCAGCAGTATATGTAGCGATATGTTGCTCACAAATATCTAGATGCCCTGCTGGGTAGGTAGGGAGAAACAAGAGTTAAGACTCGCCTTTCTTAAAAAAGAGATCTAAATTTAATATATGTACGAATTCATTAAGCTTTGATTCCAATAATATTGTATGATGGAGTAATAGGTAAAGCGCGGCGTATACAATAATAAGTTATGATGTGTTAAAGGGGCGGCGCGAGTTCCGCCGCTCAACACCCAAAACACCAAATTCAGCGGAAAGTAGGCAACGGAGTGTCTTAATACTACTACTAGGTTCCCACGCTCCCCCTGCCAACTCTGGAATATTATATATTCCTCGTACAATAACTTTAAAATCAGATTTTATCACAGAAACATATCAAACCAGCTGTTATCTTAACTATTATATAGTTATTTATCTTCTCACCGTCTGTTTGTTATCAGTTGCTGAAATAATTTAAATAACTTCACCCATTTTCTGGGTAAAATTGTGATCAATCAATGGCTCTCGCATAGACGTATCATTTTATTAACCGACTTCTTTTTTCTTCTTTCTCACTTAAACAAGGTGATCAATTCGACTGCATTTTTTCATGCTTGTTACCTCGTAACTTTTGACTGGGTGAACTGATTTTGATGATTTTTTTATTTGGAAGCTGGTACTTCGTGTGCGGTTCCATTTTAATTTGGTCCAGTTCTAACAACACCGTCCATGAGAAAATTTTATAAGTCTTAAATTTGCATAGCTTACTGTTTTAAGTCTGTATATAGTTTCATGGAGGAATAGTTTTACGTTTAAAACTATTCCTCCATGTTTGACATTTCATTACGATTTTTTTTCCAACTTACAGACCCATCGCACCGCACTATTGTCAACTATGGCAGGGAAACACAAAATTAATTAATGTGATATATAATTTTATTACAAAAAAGGTTAAAAATATAACACAAAAAAAAAACTTTGTTTAATTTATTTAATAATAATTACATACAATATTAAAATGCCATATATTTACGCTACACCGTTGAACCGTGTCTACAACCTTTTCTCTTGACCGTGGCTTATAATTAAACGCTAAAATATTCCAATTAGTGTAACTTGTGTATTCAACGGGTGTCTCAATTGTTACATTGAGCGGCCCAAGAGCTGGGGGCAAAGCGGAAAATTTTTATCTATACTAATACTACAAAATGGAAGCATTTTTAGGGTTGCGTACCTCGAAAGGAAAAAAACGGAACCCTTACAGAATCACTTTGTTGTTCGTCCGCCGAATCAAAACCTAAAGGGTACTTCCCGTGGATCTACAGTTATAAATGCAAATAAAGGAAAAAATTCCGAAAAGTTGAAAGTTTATAGGTATTTAATGGGAAAAAAATATTACGAACATATTTACAGTTAATTTCATACAAAATAAGTGCATAGGCCCGTAAATTTAAGTTGGTAATTTTTTATAAGTTGTACTTCCCGTTGACCTATAAATCCTGAAATAGATAGGTAGGAAGCCGTGGTGGGCGAGGCCGACTCGCACTTAACTGTTATTAGCTAAATATCAGCTAAATTCTGGAACACACTTATCGAGGGATGCTATAGGCTATATATAAAATTATATGATATTTTTTTACGTTTTTTTTTTAGCTTCACGTGTATTCCGCACATAACAGGGAAACTAGTGTGTTAACACTCCGTTCCCACTTAGACACTTCCGTTTCCCACTTTCCGCCGCAGAGAATGCCTTCTTTCTAAAGGCATTGTGTGTTTAGTGGCGGACTCCGTAATCGGATTTGTCTTATACAAAATTACGTACAATATGTAAAGTAACGTTAGAGTTACTTTACATATTGTATGTAATTTATGTATAAAACAAAGTCGATTACGGAATGGAATTTGAAGGATTTTCCACAATGATTTAAAACGATGAACTAACAGTCAGGATTCCAAATGTTCCCAGAAGCCATGTAAAATTTAATTGGATCCAATATGGTGTTCCATGCAGCCAGCCGGCGTTTATTACTAATTAAAAAAATTGTAATTCCAATATATTTAAATTATATTTAAATTGTAACTACAAAAATAACAAATTGGCAACAGAACTAGATTTTGTCTTATATTAAACTAGTTTAAATTAAGCAGCTTTCTATTGGGCCTCAATGTTCACACTTTCAACAGATATGAAGTTGAAAATTAAAATTAAAGACTAGCCTACCAATATATATTTTTAAAATTATTTTTGCTTGCTTTATCCCGCATATAAAAGGGTAAGCACAGAACTAAATGTAAAGACATCCGATCTTCACTTTCGAGAACGTTTGTTTACCCAAAATCGAGATATTACCCTTTGGCTGTCGGTGGAGATCTGCGCCTGGGAAGATTCCGCAAACAAGTTAATAATATTACTTTATAAATTAAATCAAAACAGCTTCAAGCTGTCTCCCGTACACAGCAAGGTAGGCAGAGGGAACCTAGTGTTAAGACACTCCGTTCCCCACTTTCTGTCGAATTCTGCGTTGCGTGTTGAGTGGCAGAACTCAACGCCGCGCTTAACCTCGACACCAGAGCGAAGAAAATGGAAATATAAATTTAAGTAAATATTACATCTCCACGAGTGGGGATCGAACCCATTGACTGGCCACGAGGCCAGTTGTGGCGCAGCGGCACAAGGTGTGACTGTAAAATTGACTGGTTGAATTACTTTATAATGTTTCTTAAAATGAATCAATATTTAATAATACATCAATATTTGTTGAAACCGACCACATTCTTATATTTAAACCGCACACATGACATCACCGTCTAAGGCTAAGTAGCGTGTATCGTGTGTGTACGTTGTACGAGTAAGTCATGAGCAATCTCCATAACATTAAAATAAAATAAAAACCGGCCAAGTGCGAGTACTCTCGTACGAAGAGTTCTGTACCATTCTATACATCTATAAAAACGACAGAAAAAGAAGACAGCGGAATCTTAGTAGTAGTCCCGGTCCGTTTTACTCTTTGGGTACAGACCTTAAAAAATATGTCCATCATATTGCTGTGGAACTAACACGCATATATTCTCTACTATGCCTATAGTAGGTTGGATTTCCACTCGGGATTCATTATATTTAATTATTTTCATCTCTGGTGCAGCGTTGAGTTTCGCCATTCAACATCAAATGACTCATAAATTGGGTGGAATAAGAACATGAACAGACAGACAAGCGCAACTTGCTACTCTACATTTCTATATATAATATATAACTGTACTAGTGAATGAGAGACAACGCACAACCGGAAAAACGGGGTACAGAACCCTGTAATTTAGCATGTCCTTGTGTGTGTAGGGAGGAGGAACACTAAGACCATTTTTACCAAAACTCCTACGGGATCTGGAAAAGCAGGTTTTTTCAGTTTTAGGAACCGATGTTGCAGGCTACGAGTCGTCTAAGTATGAAACCACTATCAAAAGTTTCTAAAGAATACACCACAAGGAGGAAAACCTATAAATTCTACTCAGTTTAATTATATACATGCGTATTGTACCCATTTGTTTGTAAGATTAACATTCCTGAGTTATGTCAACGCAATAGTATAACTGACTAGTACACTATGAATCGATATATTGACTAATTACATTTTTTTTCTGTATATATTACACACCATAAAGTTTCAAATGTGTCATAATTTTTTTTTACCGAGCTCTTATTGGGTCGACTTTTGTGATAAAATATAAGAAATTGAATTTGACCCACTTGTAATTGTATTGAAATTAAACTTGGCAGTTGTCCGTAGGTTGGTATCTTAGATGACAATACAATAATATGGTAACATCAAGCTGGTCTGATGATGGAGCCAGGACGTAAACGATACCGCGAAAATCGTCCAGTTACTGGCAATAACTAAACACAACATAGTACTATATAAGTTAGCACTTCCTTTAAATTTGACCTGTTTGGCCGCGGACACTTGTTGCGTACAGGTAACAAGTAACACACTCGGGCCGCGCAGGTTTCATTAAGGTGTTTTCCTCGCAGGGCGCGTGACAAGGTCAACCAACGCTCGTCTTGAATGAATTCGTCTTATGATTTTAAACGCAGGGGGCATAAAGTGTGACTGTAAATCGACTGGTTGCGGGTTCGATCCCCACTCGAGGAGATGAAATATTTACTTAAATTTATATCTCCATTTCTTCGCTCTGGTGTCGAGGCAAAGCGCGGAGTTCTGCCACTCAACACGCAATGCTTCTAGAATTCGGCACAAAGTGGGAAACGGAGTGTCTTAACATCAGGTTCCCTTTGCCTACCCTGCTGTGTGCGGGTTACAGCGTGAAGCTGATTTATTTTAAATTAAAAGTGTATTAAAGCTTTTGTTTTTTGACTTAACTAACAGTAGTTAGAACACGTGATGGATAGGATCCCCTATCCATCACGTGTCGGTTTTATTAAATTATAAAGCCTAAAATTTCCTCCAGTGCTTTGTGCACATATTCCAATAAATTTTCATGTCACATTAACTTAGGTTTTCTGCAGGCAGAAATATAGATCAATAAGGAATACATAAAACATGAATGAAACTGGCAAAAAAATATCTTCAATAAGAACTCTTCAGTTCTGCATGGATGGAGAATCCTTGGGATGCAGAGTGAATTGTTAAGAACAGAACCAAAAGTTAAGAAACAACGTCCGAATTAGAGGTAACGTTATTGACGGAACGTAATTCTACTATATATTTGATTCCTCCAAATAGAGATCGAGACCCACCAACCATGCCGTCACGATCTGACGACGTGTCAGTGCGAGATATAACCTGATCGAGAGTCAAATCCATATTGATCCTTACAACCAGCAATTCTGTCTTGAGACTTATTAATTTGCAGTAGAATAAGTGCAAATAAAGTTAGTAGCTATTTGGAAGTGAACGAACGAGGAACTACTTTTTATTTTATTACCGATCAATCCAAGGATCGTAAATACAGAATATAAAGAGTATACAAACTTTAATGGTATTATTAAGAATATTGTTTCGAGCATATAATAAAAATAAGAATGACGTACCACCAGACAGATAATAGTAAAAACACAATAATACAAAGCAAAAATATATGCATAAATACTGAAGAGCGAGCTCGTTCTTATTGAGGACGAATTTCAAGGGTCCTTCTCAGTGTAGACCTACACTGTGCCTATGCGATCGTTCACCTTATTCTACTTTGCTTTTATGTTCATATAATAATGTGTGAGTGTGCAATGAATCGATATGTACTTTTATAATCTGCCTACATACATTGTGAAATAAAAAGAAAATATAGAAATTCATGACGCAGCTTTGCCGGGAAATGAGATATAGTGTGGATGTCATGTTGCCGATGATGATGACGCCATCGGGATGAGAGTGGAATTAGTGTCAAAACACTCTGTCCTCCACTCACTCTGCTTTCCCAATTCAAGACAATACGTGTTGAGTGGCAAAACTCAACGCCGCACTTTGACATAGCAGTCTTTGTCAAACTAAAACAATTCATTGGAATCCGAATAGGAATCGCACCCATAACCATCGCTTTACAATCTAAAGATAAATATTTCTACCATATGGACAATAAGTGGCATTCTAAATCATAATCGCATGTAAACGAGAGGAATCTAACACTTTGGAACTGGTTTCGTGACACGGCAGCTTGTACCGTTCGATTATAGATATGACCGACTTTGAATTTGGGTGTGTCGTCAATTTTATAATATTTTTCTAGCAAAAATATATTCTAAAAATGTATATTTTACTTTTAAGGGTATAAAGAGTATTTTATAGCACAGTTAATGTATAAATATCAGATCATGTTCTAGTTTACTGCAAGTTCGCTATTATCCTAGCACTAAGAGAGAGAAATTTTCTACACATTGCTTGTTGAATAGCAGAATTCAGGGCGGGAATAGAACCTACAAACATAGCGTTGACAGTCACACGGCTTCATGTATTTATGAAAAAAATAAAGTTTAATATTGGCATCAGACCAGTAGACTATAATAATTAAACAACAAAACCGTTACTCACGTGCCAAAATAATGCAATGACTTAATAACACAATGACTTGAATTCTATTTATAGATGAATTAAATAACAATAACGTAATAAGCACGCTAATAAAATATGTAATATTGTAAAGGAAAATTTGCATATTTCATATTAAAATTGAGTGTTGAGTGGCGTAACTGAACGCCACGGTTGGTTCATCCGTGAGTCACAGATCCCCTTAATAGCCATAGTTTTTACAATCAAACGCCGTTTAGTATCAAACCCTCTCCGGTCCTCCGCATTTCACAATTTTGTAAGTCTTGTACGAGTTTACCCTAAAATGTAAAATTTAGTTTTTTTCGTACCTGTAAGAATTTCGGAGAATTTTTAGTGTCCCCAAAAACCCCCAACCCCTACACGCGCAAATTTCAGTGTTGTACAACGCATAATTTAGGCTGTTCGTTGTCAGTCTGTAGCCAGCCATTTATCTTTCACATTAACTATTACTTAGAGAAACCGTAGTTACAATTTATAGAAAGTATATCATATATACCTCCTAAACTTTACAAAATACTAATTTACTAAGGCTTCATTAAATTATATTTAAAAAGACATGAAAAAATCTGAATCTTACATCGTTTCTTAGCGCATGCAACCCTTCAAGTGTTGTATTTTAAGCGTAACATTTTTGGTGAAGTTAGAACGCACGATAATGTATGGTAATAAATAGGTTTAGCGAAGGATGAATTGATATTTTTTAACTTGACACTGTATTCAGCTTATGCTTATCTGGTAGACAAAACGCAGCTCTGAGTTCCGCAACTCAACATGCAATATTTTAAAAGTTGAGTTGTTGTATTGAAACCAGAGTGTCTTAAAACTAGGCCCCTCTGTCTATCCTGCTATGTATATTAATATTTTTTTTGGAAACAACAAGAAACAGACACACAAAAATCACTTAAAATAAAGAATAACAATGAAAACCGACATCTAGACTTCAAATCATAAATAGTTACGCAATATCAACGATACGGCATTGAAAGTGAAAAAAAAATTGCATGAAAAACTCCCCCATGTGGGGGCGCATGCACGCATGAACCGCTCTAGGTAACTGTATAGATCAGATCTACGCATATAATATAATTGTAACAGATAGCTGTTTGCACGTGGCAGGTATATGAGAAAATACGATTTAAATATGGTTATCACTATTGTATTTTGGTTAACTTCTATTTTATTTCATTTCTTTTATTTCATTCGATCTAAAAAGTCTATACAGTTGAACACACTAACCTGAAAGACAACGTCTTCTGAAAAATATTTTTTCAAAAGTGTGGAATAACACTTTATTTTTTTTTTAAATATATTAAATTTCGACTTGCTTAATTTATAGGATTCGACTTTGTTCCGCTTACTCGTGGAACTTAGTTGTAAATAGTGTCTGTACTTAATAGATAATTTACACAAAATGCTTAATGTCGAATGACATTAGCCAACACAATATTTCCAAGCGGTATGCACAGGTACAGTACGGCCGATGTGTCGTGGCCGCTTTGAAGATAGGCTAAACTTTTGAGCATTGGTCACTGGGTAATCGAAACTAAGAAAAAATCCTAAATTGAAATCGGTGCATCCATCTTGCAGCAACATTTAGTGCGGCCACGACTTATCGGCCCTACTGTATAGTGTGACTACTCAATAAGTGGCCAATGTGCGTGAAAACGTTGACTGCGTTAGAGAAATTGCGTGTTCTAGAGACGCCCTCCGGTCTGAGAAGACGGTACTGGCGTGAAGAAAAGTCATATAGACCTATGATTTTTTTTTACTTTACTAAACAAAACGGTTTTGCATTTTTAATACGTTTACACAACAAATTGTAAAACAGTTATTCAAACATACCTTAATAATATCGATAAATATTATCTTGAATAAACAAAGATAAAGTTGCCAGAAAGTAAATAAAATATATAATTTTTAACGCGTTTAAGTAACCTGCGTAGTAGTAGGTTGACAATTACATCCGAGGGGATGTTTACAATTGAAAATTTGGAATTCCCATGCTGTGCAGACAGCATGCGTTGAATACCACCGACTCATACGCTTACTCATAGCTTAAATAAAAAAAAAATAAGCAACGCCATACATTGGCATAGTTAAAAAATTCTAAAAAGGGACCTGTATCATTTTGAGACTTGTATATTATTAATTAATATAATTTTTCGCATTTTTTTTACTACGCACAAAAAACAAAAATGACAAATCAAATACAACTTTCCTGTACAACAGTCGCGTAGTCTGTCGGCGTAAGGCCGCCAGCGAAACGCACACGTCTGACACGCTTTCGATTCTAATGCTTTGTCGCATTCCTTCCCTTCGCCTCTCATTGATATCTCTATAGTCTATGGAGCTCCATTTGTTTGTAGAAATCATACACAAAACACAAATATTTGATAAGTTTTCATTTCTTTACAAGACATTTTACCTGCGGCTTGGCCTCTGTGGTCAAATGAAAATAACTTAAGAATTGTGTATAACACACTCTAAGTGCCCAATACAACTCTGACCGCAGTTGCTGTGTGACATTATGTAGCGATTAACTATTAATTTAGCCTATAGTCTTCTCTATATATAATAAGACAGTAAAAATATTTTTCTGTACATTTAGCAATTTTGACTGAAATGGATAGAGGGACACTTAAAAAGAATAATAGAAAGCAAAAAGATTTTTTTTTAATTTCTTGTCTGTCTGTCGACATATTTTTGTCCACATTTTTCTCTGAAAGTACTGAACCGATTTACTTGTTTTAACTCAACTTAACTACTTAAGTTTCGTTCATCAAAATCAGTTCATTAAAAAAAGCTATCGTCATTTAAAAGAAGTCGTAATTAATTCAACACAGAGATAAAGAACGATCTTGAAAGAAATATCAAGTAAATACAAAGATTTTTTGGTTGGTTCGTTCATATAATATATGTAACTAATTTAAAAACTGTACAGGAGTTAATATGCAATTATTACAGTTATTTCCCAAAGAATATTATGAATCCTTCAAATCAATAATTTAATATTTAAGTCTGTTTCTGAATGAGTAAATTAAATTATTCACTGACATCAGCACATTTAACAGAGTATATTATATAGGTAAAAAGAACATAAAGTTACAAAAATATATACGTGTGGGATACAGCGTGAAGTTAAAAAATAATAATATCCTGAGTGGGAATAACACCCTGTTTATAATCAATACAGTGGCCTAATGCTCCACGACCGATGACCTAAGGTGATTGAGCGTGTCTAAATTTACTCACACACAGACAAAATATACAATGAAACTCAATAATACATAAAAAGTTTGTGATTATCAGTCGTCTGGATACATTACACTGCTTTTACGAAAAAAGTTAAAAATTTATAGAGCCATTTGTAAAAAGTTTCTCGCTGTATCCTGCGCTATGCCACTTGTGTGCTGTTCTCCTTTTTCGCTCGAATTCGGAACATTGAGTGGCGGAACTCATCAGAGCGGAGTAAAGACAATAATTTATGTCTCTGAGTGAGAACGAACCCACAACCATTACATTAACAGTCGATCTAAATATAGCAAAATTATTAAACAAAATTGTTTTATATTTGGGCTAAATATACTTAAGTATGCAAAGCGATATCGCAACTGACATGACGTCATAATGATTCTTCAACAAGAATAGTCAATGCCATGCATTTTAAGATTATAGCATGTTTTTTACTTTAACAAAAATGTGTATTGGGCATTAAATTAAATCGATAAAAAAAACATTTAAAAATTTGAATGTGGCGAGAATCAAACCTGCGATTTCTCCCTAGGTGAATTGAATCCAGGACCTGTGCTTACAGTCAGCCATTAAACCACGATGGGCTATCAAAACTCCTGATAAACACAATCATATTCTATACTTTTCAGCTTCAGGCTTCATCCCATATAGTAGAGTAGGCAAAGAACCAAAACACTTTGTTATAAACTTTCAGTCCGTATTCCATATATTGGAATGAAAATTCTGACATAATTAAACACGTAATTACGTCCGAGAAAGTAAATAAATAAGTAAGCAAAATAAAAATGTTGCCAGAAATATATACCAATTATGACAAAAGTCATATTCTTCTTTCTTGTGCAATAAGCAACATAGCTTTATACTGTACTAGCGGACCCGGACGATGCTTCGCCTGTTTGAACTTGCGAACGCATATTTTAATAGTATTGGTAAGAAAATATATAAATGGTCATAATAATCCGAAAAAGAATAATAAGTAGAGAAAATTCTTAATATAAGAAAAATATCTACCTAATTTAAATGAACAAAAATAATAACTAAGCGTAACCAAAGTAAAATATTAATAAAAAAAACTAAACAAAACCAGCTACATTATCAATATTATCAAAGTAAAATAAATATTTAAAAGTATTAAAATTAAATGTGTTGTGCTTTGTTTTTGCAAGTGAATGTGATTATTTACATAATACTCAAATACGACAAAAAATAACTGTATATTTTTCGTCTCTGCCTGTCTGCCTTTCTATTTCCCCGAGCTAATATCCAGAACAACTGAACTGATTTTTATTGCACTTTCAGTAATCGATTTTACTCGGGAAAAATCTTTTTACACGTTTTCCTTGCGCGCATACATAGATACTATATGAAATAACTAAACTCCTTTCTACATTAAGTTCGATATATTTTGCGAGCAAATATCAAATAAAATTCCAAAAAACTAAAACTACGATTTATTAAATGTATAACAACGGTATAGATAACCTAACTGAAATAACCGACCATACTTTCCTTAATACTTAAATAATACTATGCCGATGCCGCGCAGGGACTAAATTTACACCACACCAAGAAATTAATGAAAATCTAACTAATCTACTACTCAAATAAGCGAACAACCAAAGAAAAATATAAATTAATAATAAACAGAAAATAACCACATTAAAATTTACAGTAGATCGAAAATGTATAAAAATATACAAAATCGTCAACGTCATCTGCCCAGGAAGGAAACTAGTGTGAAGTATTGTTAGTAGGTGATACATATCACTTATTGCAATTACATAGTATCTCTTTCAAAATAGTTCAGAATCATATAGACGATGTGTGTTTTTAACGTGTTTCTTTAAAAACGTTACCCGCTTCCGATTTTTAACAAAAACAGCGACGGTTGTTATTATAATATAATAATATGGCAGAATAAATTACTTGTCAAATTGAAACGTATTTTAATATCTTAGTATATATCGAGAATATTACAAATATAAGAAAAAAAAAGTATCCTATGTTCATCCGAATAATATGAGTATTTTATCACAACTGAATTAGCGGTTTAGCCCTGATTGCGTAAAAGACAGACAGACAGAGTTACTTTCGAATTTATAATAAAGGTATGGATTCCATATACAAAAGGGTAGATAGATGAATGGATGGATAGACCCTAATGTAAGGCAACGAAGTGTCTTCCGTTCATCACGCACCGCCCAATTAATTATCGAGACTTGTGTGTTGAGTAGTGGAACTCAACGCCACTCTTTGTCTTGTTTGAACCCACAACTGTCCCGCTCACAGTCCGACACTAATTAAAGAAATACATACACATTACTTTATATTTATATTCACTGCTTAAATTCATGGCATGGCATGGTACAAAGAAAAATCCAACCATCTACGAGTATTGGACATTATCAAACGATGAGTAATCAATCCATCAACAAGTACGTCTTAACATTATCTATATATGTAACGCATAACATATAAATTCCAATACATATTATAATAGTCATTAATCTAGACAATGTCGCGACACGTGCGCGCACTTCCTGGCCGTTAGGTAGTATTTTTTTTGTTTTTTATACATATAATAGGATTATGAAGCCAGCCGTGGCGCAGGGGCACAAAGTGTGATTGTAAAATCGACTGGTTATGGGTTCTATCACCACCCTAGGAGATGAAATATTTACTTAAATTTATATTTCCATTTCTTCGTTCTGGTGTCGAGGAAAAGCGCGGCGTTGAGTTCTGCCACTCGACACGCAAAGCCTCCAGAATTCGAAATTAAGAAAAAAGGAATTCTTATACGAGTTATTTGCCTTTAAAATACGAAACCATTAAAAGGGGCAAAAATATGCCTTGTGTATTAAAAATATTTATTAATCTTATACTAAACTAGCTTTCATCAGCGACTTCGCCCCATTCGACACAAAAAATATATATTTAATTCAAACCAATAGTTCCTAAGATTAGTGTGTCCGACCAAACACACTTTTGCTTTATAATATTAGTACAGAAGTACAGATAGTTTCGATGATGACATTATGTTGCGACAATGGAAAAGCGACCCTATTTAGGCATAAAATGGAGATATTTGGTTCTCTACGTGTCTTAATGAATATAGTAACATTATAAAGTTAAATAGTTCGTTTGTTTGAGCACGCTAATCTCAGCAATAACTGCTTCGAATTAAAAAAATATTTGATCCAGCCGTTCCTGAGATTAGCGCATTCAACCAAACAAATTCTTCAGCTTTGTTTAGATTGTATAAACTATAGATTGTATAAGTAGAAACTTCTATTGTTTATTAGAAGAATATTATAAGGTGTCACCACTCAACAAGGACTATTTTTACTTGTGTCCAAAACAACATCTTCCTCAAATTATTGAGAATTTTACATATGGAAACGAACGATACGGAATATTTTTTCCACTGGATCAAATACAAAAAAAGTACCGTTAAATATTCCACATCTATTATTTACATTATGTTTGAGTATCTGCCTCTTATAAATAGAAACTATATAATCGCGCGTCTAAAATATAAAAGTCAAGGAAATTTAGATAAGAAATACAACCCACCTAATCATAAATATCGCTATTCTGGGACCGCTATAAATGTGTGAACACGAGCTCGCATCCACTGAACGCTATACGCTAAATATTATTATTGTTATAGCTTCACTCTTTATCCCGCTTATAGAAGGGTGGTCAGAGAGAACATAGTGTGAAGGCGCACGTTACTCATGCACACTATTTTTGAGATATTGCATGTTGAATGGTAGAACTTAAACGTAGAACGTTGAATTAAGAAGTGTATATTTTCATTACCTCACTGTGGTAATAACATTCAATGTCTCGAGAATTCGGTGGAAAGTGGAAAACAAAGTGTTTCAATTAAAACGAAGTGTCATAAGCTTAGGTTCTCTCCTACTTTTTTGCCATATACGTGACACAAAATAAATGTTACACACACTATCTTGGTTGCGGGTCCGATGATCGATCGTAACTCGGTGCAGTGATTATATTTTTGTTGATTTCCATGCCTGGTAAAAAGCGGGGTTAAGTTCCGCCACTCAAAACACAATGTCTCGCAAGTTAAGTAGTCTCCACCTACTGCGTTATACAAGAAAGAGCGTGAAACTGCTATTAATTTATGTCAATTATGTCATGTAAGCCGACATACATTAACTAGTTTATTAGTGACATAATGTTACATAATAAATTCTTTAACATTTTATGTACTTTTAGTTTTTTTAATAATTATAAAAAGATATATAATCTATAAAAATTATTTGTATACATATATGATATAATCAAAATATATATTTTTAATATTTTTCTTAAAAACAAATATTAAACATCACTCCCAAAAAAAAAAGCGAGCGGTACAATAGAGTCTGAATGTAAACGCGACGATTATGGATTCGATTCCCACAATCATCGCGTTTAAGGAATTATTTATTTTCATTTACTCGCTATGGAAACAAGACCAAGTACGACGTTAAGCAAGCAATTTTTCTAAAATTGGGCAGTATGTGAGAAACTCTGCTGACAGTAAACGGCGTTAAGCTACGCCACTCAACACGAAATGTTAAGATTTTTTTTCGGTAAGTGGGGAACCGAGTGTCTCGGTTCCCTCTGCCGACACTGCTATATGAGGGACACAGAGTGAAGATAAAACAATAAAACCAACGTAAAAAAAACTGGGTGTTTTCTTCTATAGAACTTCTCTAGACTTCCATAGAAACCAATCCTTAGCTATTACGCGATACATTACGCGCTCCGCAAATAATAATTTTGTTGATATAGCACACATAGGTAAACGTTCAAAACGTAATAAATAACCTTTTGCTTACTGACATAACGATTTTCTATACTCCTAAACGCCTACCACAGACAACTTATGTAATATCTATAAAATAAGCAAGCTTTTTTTGGCTTCACGCTGTATCCAGCCTGTAGCAGGGTAGGCAGAGGGAACTTAATGTCAAGACACTGCGTTCCCCACATACCTCCGAATTTTTGAGGCATTCGAGTGTTGAGTGGCGGAAATCAACGCCGTGTTCTGTGTTGTTACCAGAGCGAGCGAAATAAAAATAGTTGATTCCCCCGAGTTGAGATCGAACCGCCATCACCACATAAATAAATAAAATAATCACAAAGAGGATTTGAACGTACTAAACCACTTTACTACAAATAAGGAATTAATAAAAGCCTTACAAGTTCTGATCTAAGACAATATAATATACAAGCTTTTGCCTTTGTGGGCCAAATGACTAAGAGTGGTTTATAATGTGACATATTCTAGGTTAAGAAGCAAAGTAAGTTGAGTGTTACATATTCTAATTCTAAGTAAGCAACTTTGACCAGTTTCATTGAAACAATTACCACAATGTAATATATATTGGACCTCGACAAAAAGGGCATCTAGCACTAAAAAGATTTTTCATTTCATTTCAGGCATTCAATCAAACAAGCTTTTCAGCCTTAAAATATTAATTATATGTGTATAGATAAACTGATGATAAAAGTAACTATGGATAATAATATATTAATATAAATGTAGATTCACTTAGAGGGCTGTTTATACTTAAAATATAAATGTTTATTAAATTTCGAAAAATAAAAAAGAAAATTGTACACATTTTCATTAAAAAAAATACAAAATTATTCTAATTACCACCTTTTTCCGCCGAATTCTTAAGTGGCGGAACTCAACAGCGTGCTTGGCCACGTTACCAAAGCGAGAAAATCAAGATATGAAATATTTTATTTCCCAAGTGGGAAACAAACGCACAACCATCATGTTTACATTCATACGCTTTTACCTTTGAGACACAACGGCTCAGATTTAATATATAAGATAAAAAATAGACTAAAGACATAAACATTAATAAAAAAGAATAATACTAAGTTTTGCAGCCATTGCCCGATAGCATATAATCAACAGGACATTATTATCTTAGTAACATTTAACATTATGAATAACAAAGGTTGTTCAATGATTTAAATTTTTATAATAAACTTGTGACTCATTTTTTTTCTATCTATACTAATAAATTAAAGCTGAAGAGTTTCTTAGGATTTATTAATGAAAGATAATATTATATTTGATTCCCACTTAGGGAAATTAATTATTTTCATTTCATCTTTCTGGTGTGGTGTTGCATTCCAGTATTCAATATACAATGTCTCGGTCTCATATTAGAAAGTGGGAATGGAGTGTCTTGACACTAAATTCCCCTATATACCTTGCTATATGTGGGACAAAGAGTCAAGGTAACAACAAACTTTTATATAGATAGCATTGAAATGATGTTTTGTATTTTACAAGTTGTTTCAAATACAGAAATGCCTGACATTTCAATATTATTGATTATTAAGTTGGAGAGTTTGTTTGGTTAGACAAATTAGCTTCTAGGGCTATTGATATCTCCTTATTGACAATTTGGTCAATATGCTGTTAGCAGGTTTATACTCTAAGCCAACTATATGTTAATGCAAATTTTATCTAAAATATAGGAAAGAAAATCAAAGAATTATTAGAGAGCAAGCACTCATAATGCTAATAGCAGTTATATTGACTTACAATGCAAAAATTCTCTATCATGAAATGTACATACATTATATTAAATTATTTGCAAACCTATCAGTGAACTGCAATGTTTACAAAAAACATGTCAAACCCAGTTTAGTTTATCTTATCAAGGCATCCTAACCTTATTGATATTCATGTCATGAGACAGTGTTATCAGATCTGTTATCTTTAGATAACAATGCATCTGAGGAAAGTTGGAAAATGTTGATATAATATATTTAAAATTGCCAACTTTGTTACGAGTTAGATCCCCACTCAACTAAAGAAAAAAATATTTTCATTATCCTGTTAAGGTAGAAATAATATAGGGTGAATTTCTATTGCCCAACACATATTGTCTCAAAAATTTGACAGAAAGAGGTGAACAGTGTTCGCCAGGTTCTCTCCTCTGTTCATGGTATGGCATCATAAGAATAAGGAGGTTGGCTGTGTCTTGCCAACCTCATGTATTTTACTAACAAAAATTTTACCATTAAAAATTTAAAAGGTCCCCTTAACACAAATAAATCTGTACAAACTTAGTCCAGATAGAAAATATCTCTATGTACACCCTATACTTCTAATACAAAAAAAAAACATTATAAATAAAAGATTTTTTTTATATATAATAATTGATTACTTTTGATATTATGACATTGGTTGTGGATTCCCTTACATATGATAAAATAATATAAATGACAAAAAAATTGGAAACACAAGGTACTAATATTATTGTCACTGAAGTGAAAAAAAAAATTATAGTTGAAAATTTATGTTTGTCTTAATTTATATTATACTTCCTTCCTGTATTTATACTTTGTATTTTGATTATCTTTTGTATTTGATAATTATATTGGGTTGATATCAAAATATAAGTCACAAGATATGTATTAAGAAAAAAAAATATTTTTGTATAGTACAGGTTGTTTCCAATGGGGGAAAATGAAGAAAATATAATATATCACATATTAACATGTTTTTGTTTAACCATAAAATTTTATAAAGAAAAATTTACATCAACCATACAATACAATATTAATTCATTTCCCCAATAATTCATCCAATTACTTATTTCATATAGAAAAATTGTGTAATCTTAATGTGTTTAGTAATTTCAGTCTATCTCCATATAAATTAGCATAGAATGTGACTAAACTGGTACAAATGTTTGGTAAACAGTATAATTAAAACCATTGACACAAATAACACAGGCTTAACTTAATTAAGAAAAATAATACATACTTTACTTGCATTTAATGCTTTTCTTAGACACAATTTTGCTTTACGCAGCTTAACATTTTTTTTACGATTATTTCCATAACTTCATAATAATCCGATAGACAGTCAAATTACACACAACAAAAATAAAAATACACAACACAGTAAAGATTTAGAGAAATTGAGAAGGTCGCGTCTCGCTAATTTAATTAGCCGTGTTGACGGCCAAGCGACCAAATTATACAGCACGAAGCATGATCTATGCGTTGGTACAACCATGAATGATATGAAAAGTGAAGATTTGACCCAGCCTCACCTACTACGCGTCCTCGACAAAAAACCTGTCCATCTGACTCACCTACTGATCTAAAGAACGCAGTTTCCGGACTGCACCAAATAATTTCACATCAACAATTAAATTTGTGCCCATATTGTCTTCATCTAGTAATGTATTTGTAATGATAATTTGGCAAATAACCGTCTAAAATTTTCGATGAGTGAAAGGGGACATACCTTGCAGAAACTTTGATACGATGATACGTTATTCCAGATGGTAATTGCATATAAATGATCACAATATTCACTGAATAAAGTTCACTTGTAGTTTAAGCACAAATTAAAAGTCAATTCACAATAATTTTCAATACTATCCCGTGTGCGGCGGATAATTGTACTATCCCGTGAAAGACGCCATTTTGATTTCGTCAACTAACATCTATAGACAATAAAATCTCTAGATAATGAATTAAAATGTCACGTTAGAAGAAAATTAGTTAATAATATATTATTATTAACTAATTTCCTTTTAATATATTATTTTAAGGTATATTAAAAAAAACTAAATTACGAAAGAAAGATTATTTTTTTGTTAAAATTTACCTTTATATTGTTCGCATAATGGATAATGTAAAAGATTTTTTTATATTAATATAAAAACATATATATATTATTTTTATCAACTTAAGATCATATAATAAAGTTGGTACCATTATACGGTATCGTATGATGTTTTAATTTTTTTTCATATCTATTTATTGATTGTTTTGTTACATTTCTAAATTATTCATAATTTGTGAATTACATTTTATAAATTAAATTAAAAGTTATTATAAATTATCTTTCTTTTGTATATTTGTTAATTTCGGTGATTTTGAATTTCAACTTCATCCAGATATAAAGAGTAAACTATTAAAAAAAAACATTACAGGGAAACATAAACACCACATTGGCAACACTTCAATTGTCAAACAAACCTACAAGCAGCTGTAATTGTACGTGTTTTCGTTTGATATTTTCATTTAATCGACCATGGAAGTGTAATGACGGAGTGATAAATGTGATATTCTAACATGTCGAGCCGCCGTTCTATGCTCGGGTCGGCGTTGGACTCGCTGCCGGCTCCCTCAGATCCTCTACGCGATTTGTTTGAAGCCTGCAAAGTTGGCGATGTAGCTCGAGTTAAAAAACTAATTACTCCACAAACAGTGAACGCTAGGGATACAGCTGGACGTAAATCAACACCTTTACACTTCGCTGCAGGTCAGGAGTTTAATTCTTTAATAAATTATATCACAACATTGTTATATTTTGGGAAAACAATGCAAAAGTGAAAGGTTATTGTTTTGATAATTGCATAATTGTTCACGGTTAGTGGTTACACCGAATGTCGTGATTTATCTCCTTTAGTTTTTAGTTCCTTGTTATTTTTGATTATTGCCTGTTCTCTTTTAGCGTACTGACATAAGTTACTTAATGTATAACAACTTCCTAACTATTCTTATTGGTCATGATTCATGATATATTTTAGCTAAGAGTTTAATGTTGTATACCAACTAGCACATGACTCAAGATTTTTATTATATAATTTAAATACTATGAGGCTATTTTAATACTACTCATAAATTATAATGTATTTGTATATTCAATGTTGTTTACAACATTTAGGTTTATATAGAACTATCATTATAAGCAATAGACAAAGAATTAATTTGACCTGTATGAATTAATTAATATGGATAATTATAGAACATGAATATTCATTTATTTCAGCTTTATCTATAACTAAAACAGTGACTCTTTAAATAATTGTATATAATACTATTATTTAACATAATTGATGATATATGGTTCAAAACCTAAATTTGATTAGAATAACTTATTAGACCAAACTATTGCAATTTGAGGCCATTATGGTGCAGTGGGTTAGCATCTGACTGTAAACATAATAATTGTGGGTACAACCATTTCTCAGGTAAATTAATTATTTTCATTTCTCTGCTAAGGAAAGACAAAGTATATTATTCTGCCATTCAACTTGGATGGATCTTGAATGTGGAGAATGAAGTGTTTTTATATTAGGTTCTAACTGCTTTATGTTGTTTATTAATTAAATATTTGACATATTATAAAAGATAAAATATTTTGCAGCCTTTTTATCCAAATTACAAAATACATTTAAATGCTTTAATTTATCATTCCCTATTGCAACATTTATATATTAAATGCTCACTCGGGGAATTAATTTATTTAATTTCCTCACCTGGTAAGAGAACAAACCACTGTATTAAAATTACACTTTCCAACATACAATGTCTTGAACATAGGAAAATAGGTTACCTTTAACTATTTTTCTATGTAGGATATAGCATAAAGATAAAGAATAAAAATTGTTATTTACAGGCTATGGTCGCAGAGAGGTAGTAGAAATACTAATAGCTGGTGGTGCAGCTTTACAAGCTCGTGATGAAGGAGGCCTACAGCCACTCCACAATGCATGTTCCTTTGGTCATGCGGACGTAGTGAGAGCCCTACTGTCTGCTGGGGCTCCCCCTGCGGCAAGAGATAACTGGGGTTATACTCCATTGCACGAAGCTGCTGCGAAAGGCAAGGTTGATGTTTGTATTGGTGAGTATTTTTTGTAGATATTAAACACATACATTTATGCGATGCAAAAATTTTCAATGGATACTAGAGCGTTACAACAAACTGAGTCCCAACAATAAGCTTCTTATATGTAATGGTGTAATGAAGCCAGTTTGGTTCTATGGGATCAAACTCTGGAGAAGTGCTTGTAAATCCAATATGACAATGCAGAGAGTATAAAACTCCATACTGCAAAAAATCTGCCAAGTACTGTGGTTTGTTGCCAACAAGCAAATATAATATTTTCACTTGCTTTCTGGTGACAAAGCACTGCGTGTTGTAATCTGCCGCTCAAGAGGCAATGTTCTAGAATTCGGTAGGGAGCAGGTAACCAAAGTGTCTTCATGGGAATGGAGTGCTTAACTCATATTCCCTCTGACAACTACCCTGCTATGCGTGGGATATAGTGTAAAGCTAAAGAAAAGTCAATAACATGATATAATAATACAAAAAAAAATATCAAAGGGTATATGTTTATATATAATAACTTTTTTTCCTTTAAAGCTCTCCTCCAACATGGCGCCGACCCGAACATAAGGAACACGGAGGGCAAAACACCGCTCGACCTGGCCGATGCCGCCACCCGGCCGGTTCTGACAGGTAGGATATAAAAAAAAACAAAAAGACTGAATGAAACAAACAAGCTCAATAATTTAAAAAACGTATGAAAATTGTTTTTAAATCAATATTATAATGTTTGATGATGCTGCATTTTAGACAGTCGATATTTAGTGGTGAAATAAAAATCTTAATCTATTCTCATATTATTAAGCTAAAAATTTTGTCTCGTTAAACGCACTTATCTCAGTAACTGCTAGTACAAATTTATAAATGTTTTTGTATTCAATAGTATATTTATTGAGGATTGCTATACTTTTAGGCCATTACATTATGTTAAATATTTCAATGGAAACCATTGTATGTTCGGTCACATGTTACCTCCCGCACGTAGAATGTTTTTTCCTTAAGTACATTTTTATTCCCGACTGCTAAGGAAGGGTTATGTTTTTCGCGCGTATCTTGTATGTATGTAATATTCTTTATTACCTCGTATCTCCAGAACCGCTGAACGGATTTACATATTTGAGGTATCGTTAGATTCGTATTAGCAGCCCAAGTGTTCTTAGATAGGTGACGTTAATAAAAAAATATCATGGCGGCTGTGGTACGACATTGGACTTAGTAAAAAAAAAAAATTTTCGTTCCGAATGCTACAATATGGGTATCAAATTCAAGAGCTTAATTTCAGGATTTCAAAAAGGTATATCATAATTATCATTACCATAATAAATTCTAACAAAAAATTAAAAATAAAAAAATATTGGTAATAAAAACAAAAACCCCGACTGCATTAAACTAAAAAGAAAATAAACAAGCCCAATAGTTTATTAGGTTTAACAGTCGGGACCTATAAGTAATTCTTTAATCGATAAAATGTTTACCAGGAACCCCGCATAATTTAAAGAAGTCCCGCCTGTTAATCCTAATAAACTATTGGGCTTGTTTATTTTCTTTTTAGTTTGATGCAGTCGGGGTTTTTGTTTTTATTACAAATATTTTTTTATTAAAAATGGATTCCATTTAAAAGTGTAAAAAAATTAAAACTGCCTTTTATATTTTTTAATTCATACTACTATACACTGCGCGCGTTGCTACGTCACTTACTAAAATAAATTTGAAGGAAAGACATGACACAAATATTTAATTAATTATGAATCATTTTATTGATTTTATTTCGAAAAAAAAAATAGTAATACCATACTCAGAAATTTTTGTGGGCTCATGCACAACCACTTTGCTAAAGATCATCACATAATCAAATGCATAATTTACGATTCTACAGGTTAGAAGCATCTGCGCCCCTCTTATGGGAGCAGCATATAAGATGAAATATTTCAAACTCATATCTAAAAAAATAATCAAGATAAGTCAACAGTTTAGACGTAGGATTTTTTTTCGATCGATTTGTATCCATATTTAATAAATAGCATTCTCTCTTACCAAATGATAATTCTAAGTCTAAATTATCTTTGGGTTGTGGAAATTTATAAAAATCTCTCTAGCTAACGAAAGATGCTATCGACATAAATAATATGTAACAAGCGTCTAAGAAATTCGACGTATTTCGATGAGAACGTATGGCGTAGTGGTCAGAGTCCTTGGACGGTTTCCAAAAGACGCGGGTACAAATTCCGCTACGTTCAAATTTTTATATGTTTTATAAATAAATAACTTAAAAACATACTTTCTAATTAAGATTTGGAGCCAAAACCCACTATATCACCACATTAATTCAAATTTAATGTATAATCTCTCAGGCGAGTACTGCGCAGCGGAAGTCCTTGAAGCAGCCCGCTCAGGCGCAGACGAGCGGCTCTCAGCTCTGCTAACACCGTTAAATGTGAACGTGCACGCGGCTGATGGGCGGCGTTCAACCGCGTTACACCTCGCCGCGGGGTACAACCGCGCGCGCGCTGTGCGGCTGTTATTGCAACGGGGGGCCGATGTTCATGCCAAGGATAAGGGGTAAGTGTGATCGCTTGTATCCCCTAATATACTCCCTTGTGGACCCGCTAGTATTTGCGCTAGAGATATGTCTTATTGATTTTGATGTGTATGTAAAATTATTTAACAAGGTCTTTGATTCGGTCTTCGATGACGGTGCGTGGGGAGTGTCTCAACACTACGTTTTCTTTAGCTAGAAAAATAATAATTAAGCCATATTTTTCTCTTTCAGAGGCCTAGTACCACTCCACAACGCATGTTCCTACGGCCACTACGAAGTAACCGAGTTGTTGGTACGAGCTGGAGCTGATGTCAATGCAACTGATCTGTGGGCGTTTACGCCACTGCATGAAGCTGCCAGTAAAGCACGGTTGGAGGTAGTGGCTTCAATTCTATATAGATTATAATAAAGAAATTTGGTGCCTTGTATGTTTATCAGTAATATTTATATACTAATATTTACTTGCTTCGGCCCCATGATTAAGTTGATATAACTAAACTACGCTACGATACGTCGATGTAACTTGGACGAAATGTAATATAGCCTTTCTATATTTAAATAATAAATGGATTATCTACCAGTGTTCAAATTGAATTTCCTATGTGTTGCGCGTTTCGCGCGTTCAACCTGTTCAAATTTATAATATTAGTATAGCCGATATTTATATATTAAATATTATTTATTTTTAGGTATGTTCGTTGTTACTAAGTGAAGGCGCTGATCCCACTTTGCTCAACTGTCACGGGAAATCGGCGTTAGATGTGGCCCCGACGAGGGAACTGCGGGATAGACTAACTTGTGAGTATTATATATTTTTACATATTTTATAAATTAAAAAAATGTTGTTGTGGGTTCGATCCCCATTCGAGGAGATGAAATATTTACTTAAATTTATATTTCCATTTCTTCGCTCTGGTGTCGAGATTAAGCGCGGCGTTGAGTTCTGCCCCTCAACACGCAATGCCTCCAGAATTCGGCAGAAAGTGGGGAACGGAGTGTCTTAACACTAAGTTCCCTCTGCCTACCCTGCTGTGTGCGGGATACAGCGTGAAGCTGATTTTTTTTTTAAATTAAATCAGCTTCACGGGTAGACAGAGGGAACTTGCAATTTAAACACAACCAGTCAATTTTACAGTCACACTTTGTGCCCCTGCGCCACGACTGGCCTCAATTTTATGGATTTAAAACATATTTTATAAATATTATTTTATGGATTTAGTAGAGGGTGAAGAACGATTAGATGTAAGTCTTTTGTTCTACCTACAATTTTGCCCAATTTAAAGATATTTTACCTGAGTGTTAGAACCCATTGTCTCGTTTTATCACAGAGATGGAAAATAATAATGAATGTAGACGTAATGTATTATATTAATATAGCACCTTTATGCTATTCTATATATCAGACTATGTAATCTTGAATTGAATCTTGAATCGAGGTAATCTTGTATCAAACACTCCACTTCTAACGCATCGCCAAATTTTCTATACATTACGTGTCGAGAGGCGGAACTGAACGCCACAGTTTGTCTTCTTATCAGAGAGTGGAATTCAAGATAATTCCGATTGGGAATCGAACCCATGATAGTCGCGTTTTCAGTCAGGCTTGGTGCTCCTACACCACTACCGTATCTTATTACAACTACTACGATTATTGAAGTGTTCAAAGATACTTCCTTGTATTCGTCCCAGCATCTTACTTAGCACAGACTTTACGCCCAACCAGAGCTTCCTTGGGCATCCTAGGAGTCTCCCTCCGGAGACAAACGAAACAAAGCATTTCAATCAGACATGGTTCCTAAGCCAAGCCGGCCATACTATTTCATATTCGTTATTTTTATATATTCTTAATGTCCTTCCAGTTGAGTATCGCGGCCACTGTCTTCTAGAAGCTTGTAGACTTGCGGAACCAGCTCGAGTTAAAAAACAATTGTCGTCTTTGGGACAGCAAGTAAGTATTTATGTAGTTATTTAATCTTTTTTTTCATGCTGTATCCCGCATGTAACAGAGAAGGCAGAGTAAGCTAAAGAAGTGTTAAGACACTCCTTTCCTTCAAATTCTGGAGGCATTGCTTGTTGAGTGGCGGAATTCATTGCTATGCTTTGCCTCGGCAGCGGAGCGAAGAAATCAAAAAATATTCAATATTTTATTTCGTCAAGTGGGAATCGAACCACCTGACGCGTTTATAGTCACACGCTTGTGCATCTGCGCCACAACTGTCCTCTAAAATAAGTAAAAGTAAAATACTCTTTATTGTACACCGATTACTGCTTTAAAATGATGTTCATAATAATCGATATGAAAGTACAGTAGACGGCCTTATTGCTAAATGAGCAATCTCTTCCATGCAACCTTGTGGTAGAGGAGATACTGAATTAAATGGGAAGAGGTGCACTGAGTATATCATCAATTAATAGTATATAAATTAACATATAAATGCAACAATACATACACTTATAAAATTAAACCTACATATATTGATACATACATACATACATACATATTTTATTTTATTTTCTATAATGAATAAACAATAAAAGTTAGAGAAATATTGTAGAAAACTTTAAATAAATAAAAATAAATGAATTGAACAACGGCCTTAAATAATTAAAATATTTTTTTTTAATTTTTCTTTTTTATTTAACGATATATATTATCTATCCTAGGAAGTGTCAAACTGTTCAATAACCCCCCAGCCGGTATCGAACCCAGTACCTCAAGAAAGAATAACAGAGCTAGTTAACTTCCAACATTTGGGCACTGGAGACAGGCCGTTGCAATGTGCAGCTGGCAGTGTCTACCCTAAGAGGAAACAGGTATTTTAGTAATTTTTTTACTGTTTCACGCATCTTTCCGTAAAGAATGCTGATTTACGAAGCCGTGAGATAAAAGGTAAACAAATCTATAAATGGTTGTTTTACAGGTCACAATTAATAAAAAAAATCAAAGCTTCACGCTGTATCCCGCACACAGCAGGGTAGGCAGAGGGAACCTAGTGTTAAGACACTCCGCTCCCCCCTTTCTGCCGATTTCTGGAGGCATTGCGTGTTGAGGGGCAGAACTCAACGTCGCGCTTAACCTCGACACCAGAGCGAAGAAATGGAAATATAAATTTAAGTAAATATTTCATCTCCTCGAGTGGGGATCGAACCCACAACCAGTCGGTTTTACAGTCACACCTCGTGCCACTGCGCCACCACTGTCACAATTAATGGAGTTACTATATTAACTAAGACAATTTTTTACACTATAATATACAATTATTTTTATTAGTAAATCTACTGTATGATAATGTTTTCGTTAAATGTAATTTTTTGTACTGGAAGATTTAAGGTACAGTTAGGGAAAATGCAAAACATATTTCACGTTACAATGTCGTCGGTTGAATTGAATTTATGTACTAAAATATAAAAATGTTTCTATTCAACTATTATTTATATTTACTATTTATGACATATAAGGTCGGGGCAAAAGTATTTTTGTATTATTCATACAAAGGAAAATATTATTTTTTCGGTATATTTTTTTATTTATTTATAATATGTATGTGCCGTTTTGATCGATGACTTGTTGCCATCTTATGGTTAGTGCCATGATCCTAATCCTATAGAAATTTTGAGATTTTTGATTAAAAAAATCTGACAGGTAGTGTTCAGTGTTCTTTTGAGGTTATGTTTCCTAAAGAGTTCCTAGAGAGTACAATGACCGAAACAGGTGGAAAACTGATGGAGCAAGGTCAGGGTTATACGGAGGATGCATCAACACATCGCAGCCAAGCTCTCTCAATCTTTGCTGCGTGACTATAGATGAGAGCGGTCTGGCGTAGTCAAGGAGGAACACTACGCCCTTCCTATTCACTAGCTCCATCCGGTTTTCTCAATAACTTTTTTAACTTCATCAGTTGTTGACATTAGAGGTCAGAATCGATAGTTTTATCCTGTGGCAAAAGCTCATAGTGGACGATTCCTTTCCAATCCCAGCATACACATAGCATCACTTTCTTCGGAGTCAGGCTGGGCTTTGCCACGGTCTGTGGGGCTTGTCCATGCTTCCTTCGACCATGATCTTTTCCTTCTTATCGCAAGTCATCCATTTTTCATCACCCGTAATCAACTATTTAAGAAATGGTTCGGAATTGTTATGTTTTAACAAAGAATCGCAAATGGAAACACTATGCATTAGGTTTCTCTCAGTGAGGTCATGTGGTACCCAAATGTCAAGTTTTTTCTTGTACCCTGACTTTTGTAACTGACGTAAAACTGTTTTATGATTAACGTGCAGTTCTTTAATAACGTCGTAGCTACTAATATGTCGATCTTGCTCCACTTTCTCAAAGATGGCACTAATTTTATCTGTGACAGGGCGTCCAGAGCGAACCTCATCTTTCACACTAAACTTTCCAGACTTGAAACTCTTGAACCACATTAGTGCTAATCTTATTAATACCGCATTAGGTCCGTAAACCGCACACTTTTTATTCGCGGCGTTCGTCGCATTTTGACCTTTTTTTTTAATAAAACTCTAAAATGTACCGAATTCCTTCGTCACATACGTTCATTTTGCTTGCTCGAAAAACAATTGAAAAATGGCTGGAAATTGTTTTTTTATTTATTTATTGCATTTTCAGAATGTCACATTTAATGGTATTACAACCCAACAGGTACAGCCAAAGAGGTTTGATTACTAATAATACATTCAAAATACGAAAATACTTTTGCCCCGATCTAATATATCACAATATTCTAATTTATTTATCATGGCATATTTTCATATAAATAAATACTTACCTAATAATAAATTATATATTTTAAATATTTTATTATAAATATTCGTGTTTAGTTTGTTTATATATGAAAGCCATCGCCGCCATCGACTGAGCCGGAACGGAATTGTCGAGTATGAATCTACCCCCTTGTCCACGGCACAGTTTATGAATAAGGGATAGCGCGCATTGGTGACTTTTGTCAGGGTGACAATAAATTCTTTGTCACTGTCATGTCACCATGCTTTTCGCGACTGCGCGCACTTGCGATGGCAGTGACGAATTTTTTTACATTTGGGCATCTTTAATTGATAAAATCGGTCTCGAAGAGATGGTGGTCTGTGCACCAATATTAAGAAATAGAAAAAAAAGCAAACGTAGAAAGAATGATCGTTTAGGGATTTCTCATAGAGCTATGGCCTCAACTCAATTTCGTCAATCAGTATGTCGTTGTCTATTTCATCTTCATGAAAACACACGTTTTGCCTTGGACATGAAATTGACGCCATTCTTGAAATTAAAATTCGGAGCTGCAGACTGCTGTTTCTTGTTTATGCGGAAGACGACTAGTATGGAAATCGCAAGGTGGAGGTGACATTTAGTTTCTAATGCGCGCACGGGCATACAAATCTATGGACGCGGTGACAGTTGCGTCACAGGCGTGTCGAAAATTTATTTTGCGTGATTTTTATATACTTTGATAGGTTTATGCTTAATTGTAATTATTTTTGATAAGGTTACAAAGTTTGAGAATGTTAAGTTTTTGTCTTAAGTCGCAACTTTCAATTGATTACTCTGCGGAACAAAAAAAACGTGTGGCATTTATTGGTTATTGAAAACACTTATTATACTTTTTTTCTTGTCTTGATTTTTTCTTCTTCTTCTTCTTTTTGTTCTTGATTTTTGTCTTGGAAAATATGAGATCTTTACGAAAATGTGTTAAGTCCTCAATATTTTGTTATATTTGTGGCAATTTTTTTTACAAAAGTAAAGAAAACAGATCACCCAATTTCAAATACAAACCTACCAAGCATCTTTTGGCATAAAAATTGCAGAAAAGAATGAATTGGTGTGTCCCAGTGCCCAACATCATCTGTAAACCTTGTGTGTTTATACGATACTGAAGTCAAAGTGGACGTAAGGGGATTCTATTTAGAGTGCAGATGATATGGACTGAGCCTACTATGACCTGATAAAACTGGGGACTGTTTAAATATATCAAGAGATTCCAGGACTGAGTATTGAAAAATAAAATGTGAATTCTTACTCTTATAAAATATACAGTATTTGCAAACAATATGAAACTAATGTAAAATAATTAAAAAATAAAACATTAAGATAATAAAGTAAAATCTAGTTTTTACAATCTGTCTATTTGAACAGATTTCTGGAGAGGGACTATTGAACTTGAATGAAAGGTTATCCTTATTGCTCAGGACGATGTCAGAAAAAGCTTACAGCAAAAGTTTTAAAATTTTTTTTGGTGGACAGCTTACACAATTTTTGTTTTCATATCGTTCTTACAAAGAACAATATAGGATAAGAATATTTTTTTAAATGTATATTGGTACTTTTAATTACTTTTTTTAGTGAAATCGCTAAAAGTTTTTGTATCAAAAATTAGAAATTAGCAAGAATTTTATTAAATTGAGATTAATTCTGTAATATCTTAAAACAACACAAAAACATTCCCAAAGCCGGTCGTGGCATAGGGGCATTAAGTGTGATTGTAAACGCAACTGATTGAGGGTTGGATCCATACACGAGGAATTGAAATATTTATTTAAATGTATATTTCCGTTTTTTCGCTCTGGTGTCGAGGTTTTGAGCTCCGTCACTCAACACGCAGAAAGCACGCAAAAGCCTCCAAAATTCGGCGGAGAGTGAGTAACAGAGAACCCTCTACCTACCCTTCTGTGTGCGGGATACACCATGAAGCTGATTTAGTTTTTTAATTTATTTTACGCTGTATTCCGCATGTTGCAGGGTAGACAGAGAGAGAGAGAGAGAGAGAGAGAGAGAGACTTCGTAACCGCTTCGCGCAGTACCGACCCATTCGTTCAAATCACCACATAATATTATTCTTTTCATTTCCTCTAACGCTACCTAGAACGTCACTGACATTCTCCCATCTCATATTCACAAGATAATCTTTTTGATTCTAGCCGTGGCACAGTGGGTTTCGATTCTCGGTCGAGGAAATTTAAGGAGGAACCGTGTGTTAAGACGCTTTGTTCTCCATTTTCCGCCGAATCCTTAACGCCGCACTTTGACTCGATCAAAAAATACATACAATATTAAAACATGAAAAACATTTTAATATATTCGTTAACCAGGTATATTTAATTTAAAAAATATCATTTATATTTAAAATATTATTAATGAATTACACAGAACCGCAAGTTAGCTAGCTAATAAGCTAAGCAATCTTGCTGATAATATTACAAAATTAAGCTTATATATATAAAAACTTGGAGTACACTTTAAAAGCGCGATTCATACTACAAAAGCAAGTCCTGAATCACGCTATTGAAATGTTCTTAACGCGTACGTTTATAAGATTAAACTTGGAAACTCCAGATAGGACTCGACATACTGCGGCCGCAACCTCTTCACGAGCGTCCATCAAAGCCTGTACTTTTTCCCTACCCACCCGGTGTTGTTGTTAAAGCCAGTAGGGCTAACAGCATTAAATTCAAGTTCGAACAAAAAAACTGAAATATTAATAATCAAGGTTGTCCAGGTTAAGAGACATAAACAACATATGTAATTTTAAATATTACCAATGTAATGTATAACTTTAATTTAAGCTAGAACTTTAAATTAAAGTTACTGCCTTAGTATATTACAAAAATCTAATTAAAAACTTAAAAAAAGGTAATAAAATTAACATTGAATTAAACTTAAAAATATAGATAAATATTTTAATTTTAATTATTTAATTATTAATATTAAACGTGTGTCGACCCGTTCAAAGTACAGAATAAATAAACATTTCACACAAAAGGATGATATTAAAACTTAACACTAATTATAATAATATAAAAAAGGTAGAAAAACCACAGTAACACTATAAATAACATTCTTTACACTTATTAATATAAATATAGGTCAATCGTGGCGCAGGGGTCCAAAGTGTAACTGTAAAATCGACTGGTTGTGGGTTCGATCCCCACTCGAGGAAATGAAATATTAATTAACATTTATATTTTCATTTCTTCGCTCTTGTGTCGAGGCAAAGCGGGGAGTTGAGTTCCGCCACTCAACATGGAATGCCTAGATAACTAGGCAGAGAGTGGCGAACGGAGTGTCTTAACAATAGATTCCCTCAGCTGTGTGCGAGATACAGCTTGAAGTCGGTTTATATTTTTAAAACGAAAAAATAATATTTAGACCGCCAGCAAATCCGCGGCTTGGCAGCGCAGCGCCGAGCGCCCGGCGCTGGACGGGCGTCTCAAAACGGAGCAATAATTTCGCAGAACCGTTACCGGTATTATTTCGGTTCTGGACCTTTATTAATTTCGGTTCCGTTTCCTCGAACCAGTTTGCGAAATACCTGTATTGGGCCTTTAATTACCGGTAATTTTGGAACCGTTTACAAGCCCTGCTTACAACATACAGTTACATACGTAAAAATATATAAAAAATACATATACGAACAATTTTTTTATATGAATTACTTTCCAAACAGGTAATGGAGATCCTCATACGTAAAGGTGCGAGGGTGAATGAGAAGAACAAAGATGGACAGACAGCGCTTCACGTTGCGACGGAAAATGCACATTTGGACGCCATGGATTTATTGTTGCGACACGGTTGGTTTTGTTTTTTTTATCAATACTGCAATAGTAGTTTATAACAGGGATCTCTAAACTTTGAAGCCTTGGGGCCATAAAATTTTTTCGGTATGTTGCAGGGGCCATACCCATTTTAAATTTTCTGCTCACCTAAGCAAACATAGGCTTTTATTGCTTTTCAATTACTATTGATTGTGTATTGTGACACGTAATGACATCTAGTGTCGAGTAGTGCTACTATGTATTCTACTATTTTATTCTACTATTCTAGTATTCTAGGTTATATTTATTTCAGTTACCTATTAGTGGCATATTTGGGAATTTCTGGATTGGTTCGAGAAAGTTGTGGTTCTGGCTAGGTTTTCCGATCACTTTTAGATGGCAGTAATTGACTAGGTATTATAAAAAGGCTGGCGGCGCCATTTTAAGTCAGTTAGTGCGGCAAAATCGAAGGGAGCGAAATTGCTTATTGTGAAATAAAGTAATAAGAATATTTTGATTACATTTGTTTTTGTGTGATTTATTGGCATGGAAAAGAACCAAAAATAGACACTGAATGCAAATGAAAAAATTAAAAAATGCAAAAAATGTTGCAAGATAAATGGAACTTTCAGTATTTTGCTATAAAGTGCAGTGATAAGGCGCTATGTTTAGTTTGTAATGAAACCATAGGTGTTCTCAAAGAATATAACATAAAATATCACTATGAATTGAACCATCTAAATATACAGGAAGATTGCAGATTGAAAAAATTGAAGCTGGGAAGCGCGGTTTGAAATCGCAGCAATCTTTATTTACTAAACAAAATACTGAGCAAGAGTTCGCAACTCGCGCCAGCTTAACTGTGGCTCATCAAATCGCAAGACATGGAAAACCATTCACCGAAGGGGAAATGATAAAAGAATGTTTGATAGTGATATGATAGCTTGGAAGTAGCTGAAAAAATATGCTACGAAAACGTAAATTTATTGAAAGGTGTCAGCTTGTCAGCAAACACCGTCGTGGCTCGGAGGGTGCAAGACGTCGCAGAAAATATATCATCTCAACTGTCTGACAGAAATGGACATATACTTATTTTAGAAAACGTATACAAATTTGAACGAAGCGGGACTCGAATCCGCGCCTCCTGCAAAGCGACCAGGCGGCCTGACCACTAAGCCATACGTTCTCAAATTTGTATACGTTTTCTAAACTAAGTATTTTTCTTTCCTAAGTGTGGAATAACACTTTAAAACTGTTAAAAATAAGAAATGGACATCTTAAATGGTTTTCTCAAGCCTTGGATGAGTCAACGGATGTGTCAGATACTGCTCAGATGTTGGTTTTTATTCGTGGGGTCGATAAAAGCTATGAAGTATATGAAGAATTTATTTCATATTGATAGTATTCACGGCACGACAACTGGGGCAGATATCTTTAACGGAGTTGAAAATGCCATTAATAAAAAAGCGTTCGATGGAAATACTTGAAGTCTATTGCCACCGATGGAGGCAAAAATAAGTCTAAAATGTAAAAAATGTTTCACACATTTTAAAACAAGTGAAAGTTCAGTCACACTACAGAGACTGAATTTCCCGTTGATTTTGCAGTCGAAACTTTGAGTACTTTAAAGATAAATTTCGATACTCGTTTCTCAGATTTTTTGGCGAAACAAATTAGGCTTTTTCAAGATTCCTTCGATTCTGAAATTCAAACCCTGGCTCCAGAACTTTAAATGGAAGTTATTGATTTACAGTTCAGTGATAAGTTTAAGAACAAATATCAAAATTCATCTTTATTGGAATTTTATAAGTTCCAATGGAACAATTTCATAATTTGCATAAATTTTCTCGTGGATTGTTTACTGTTTTTGGTACTACGTATTTGTGTGAGAAGATGTTTTTCAAGATGAAGTACACAAAGAATGTTTACAGATATAAATTAACCGATGAGCATCTTAAACCTCTTTTAATAAGTGGTACAAGTAAAATGAATCCTCAACTACAAACAATTGTCTATGGAAAATCGCAATTACATAAATCTCATTAGTGTTTTTATAAAACAAACATGAATGCCGTGGAGATGCGATGTGTTCGTAGGATATGCGGAGTCAGGTTAGCTTTCATTAATTTCAATGTAATTATTTGTTAGTTATTAACATGCTTGAGCTTAAAATACGTTGCAATAAGGTTGAATAATTATCATTCTGTTCCTTATTAACTTATCACAGTAATAGTAACAACAACCGAAAACATTGGCTGTCGTGGCCCGGATTGATGTCCCTAGTCTTAAGCTGTGGCGGGTCGATTGATGGCAATGATGGGCTGGATTCGGCCCACGGGCCGCAGTTTGGGGACCGCTGGTTTATAGTAATCAACGCTATGTACCACGCGAGCGAGCTAGTTTGTATTAATAATCAGCTTCACGCTGTATGCCGCTCTCAGCAGGGTAGGCAGAGGGAACCTAGTTTAGACACTCCGTTCCCCGATTTCTGCCAAATTCTGGAGACCTTGCGTGTTGAGTTTCAGAACTCAACGCCGCGCTTAGCCTCGACATCAGAGCGGAGAAATGGAAATAAAAATTAGAGTAAATATTTCATCTCCTCGAGTGGGGATCGAACCCACAACAAGTTGGTTTTGTAGTCACACTTCGTGCCGCTGCGCCACGAGTGGCCTCTAGTTTGTATTAAAGTTGTAATATATATAATGTGTTCCCCAGGAGCAAAAGTGAACGCGTGCGACGGGCGCGGCTGCAGCGCGCTGTCGCTGGCGGCGCGCCGCGACTCCGCCGCCGCCTGCCGCCTGCTGCTGGCCTGCGGCGCGCACGCGCCCGACGCGCGCCCCGACGCGCTAGGTCAGTCATACTACGTCTTATAACACACACCAATCTGGAGATATGATTTTTAAGTAGATTGTTACTGAACATTAAAAAATGTCATCTATTCATTGTTAATGAAAAAAAATGCTCTGAAACATGTGCATTTATTAAATTACATAAGGTGCAAAGTGAAGTTAGAACAGTAGCACTGTTACTGTGTAAAAAATTACAACATGACAACCTTCTGCAACTTTATTATAAGAACTTGAGCAACTCACGTAGATATTAAAAAGATAACATTGTTACCACTAATGAGGTAAATGTTGAACAAATTCCGGTCTATTGAAATTGCCAATCTTTGAATATGTTTATGGTCAAAAGACCCGCTTCTCAGTACCGTTTTGCTATCTCTTTCTCTCTGCTATTTTATTTTGCTGTTTTGGTTTTTTTATTTTTACACAGATTATGTATTAAAAGGTAAGTCTAATATTTTTCAATAAAATTTAAATTAAAACATGAATTATGTTTTAAGAGATAAAAATAGAAATAAATTTTAGAAAAGAGTGACACAATGAGTGAAATTGTTGGTAGCTTAAGGATTCACCCACCGACATGTTTTTAAATTAAAATTTTCGTTTTTTCGAGTCATCAATCAGTCAATCATAGTTACATATATTAAGTGTGAATTTTCCCCAATAAAGAATTAAAAACACTACCACCTCATTTTGTTAGATGCGTACGTGCAAGACCCACGATTTTTCTATTCAACAACTATGTATTTCCTTTTACTTCAAGATTATTAAGTGTAATATTTTTTTTATGATTCAACTTTTTTACGTTGACATTTTCCTACTAAAAAATCCTCTCGTTTCTACATTATTTAAAATACTATATGTACCTATAAATGACTAGGGCATTTACAGGAATTAATTAAATTCTATATATTTAGTGATATCTCTATCACCTAGTATTAAGACATTTGGTTCCCCAGTTTTCGTGCAATTTTAAAGACATTGAGTGCTAAGTGCCAGAACTCAACGTCGCGCTTTGCTTCGTTACCAAAATGAAAATATGAAAATTTAATAAATAATATATTACCTCGAGAGCTAAACCCAGTACTGTCGCGTTTTAGCGTTTACACGGCCCCAAATGGCTCTATAATTTTAGTTAAATTAATTGTAATCCTCGTTTTTTTTCTCTGTTTTCATCTAATAATTTAATAAATAGTTTTTTTGTCAGCTTCACCTGTGTCTCGCGTATACCAGAGCAATCAGAGGAAACTTACACAAAGTTTCCCTGACACATTCTAGTCCCCAATTTAATTCGAAATATTGCGTATTGAGTGGTCAACGCCATTCCACGCCGCGCTTTGTTATATGTATAAGGCAAACCAGAGTGGGTATCCATCCTGTGACCATCGGTTTGACTGTCACACACACATGACTAGAGTCACGACGGCCGTAAAATTGATAGGTGTGTGTCAAATGATGTAATCTCTATATATAATAAGACAGTAAAAATATTTTGTCTGTACATTTAGTAATTTTGACTGAAATGGATAGAGGGACACTTAAAAAGACTAATAGAAAGCAAAAAGAATTTTTTTGAATTTCTTGTCTGTCTGTCTGTCTGTCTGTCTGTCTGTCTGTCTGTCTGTCTGTCTGTCTGTCGACATATTGTTGTCCGCATTTTTCTCTGAAACTACTGAACCGATTTACTTGAAAATTTCACCAATTGCTTTGTTTTAACTCAATTTAGGTTCTAAAGTTTGATTCATCAAAATCGGTTCATTAAAAAAAAAGTTATCGTCATTTGAATGAACTCAAGGCATTAGCTTGCCAGCGAATGTTATA
>JAATLQ010023920.1:0-19927 GCA_013421005.1 Heliconius erato x Heliconius himera
CTTGGCCTCCATGACTACCACCGAAACCACCATGACCTCCTAAGCCTCCTTGGCCACCATGACTACCACCAAAACCTAAATCACCATGACCTCCTAAACCTCCTTGGCCCCCGTGACCACCGCCGAATCCGCCACCAATTCCGCTGCCATGGCCGCCTCCGATAGCGCCACCGTGACCTCCGCCAAGTCCACCTCCGATTCCACCGCCATGACCGCCTCCAATAATGCCTTCGCTACCGTGTCCAGCTCCAAGATCTCCATGGTCACCGTGACCTCCTAAAAAACCTCCTTGGCCACCATGGTCCCCTCCAAATCCACCGTCTCCGAAACCTCCACCGTGGCCACCACCGAAACCACCTCCCACTCCAACGTCACCATGTCCACCTAACCCACCATGGCCGCCACCGGCGCCATAACCTGTAAACACTTAGACGTTAATTATGGACAAAATAATATTCATCAAATAATTAGGCCGTCGTGGCGCAATGGTACAAGCATGTGATTTTAAGATGGTTGCGGGATCGATTCCCACTCAGGGGAAGGAATAAAAGTTATTAATAACATTATATATTTAATACGAAGGCTAAGGACAACGTTTAAAGACGATACACAAAAGTCTACAAAAATCTTATTAGAACTGATATTTTAATTTAAAAAAATAACGTACCTGGATAGGCCGCTGCTACAGCGACTAATGCTAGCGCGACGATCTGTAGAAGAAAATATAAAATAAATAATATTGAAAAAAAAAATAACAAATGATTTTTTGCTCTTAGTAAGAGATCAATCAACATCAATAATTAATCTTTAGGTTGCTATACCGAAGACTTTTTTTTTTAATTTTGAAAGAATAACAAATAATATTATAAAAGTAAATAAAACTCTATGGAAAAATAATGTTATTTTCATTATTATTTGCATATTATATTGAAATTAATATATCCTTAATATATGATTCAGGTAATCATAGCTTATAAATTGTTATTGAATAACGATAAAAAAATATTTTACTCGAACTTATATTACTTTACGTAAAATATTTTATAAATAAACAAGAAATAATTTTGACTTGATCTCTTCTAATATATTTTATCAATATTATTATATTATTCGCCAACTTACCATAAATTTAGCCATATTGAGGTCCGTATATGCTCTGTCCACGGTTATCTCACAAATAATGCCAAGTTTAACCCTCTCGCGCCTTATATACTTTATGTTCGGACGCGCTCTCCTTCTGACCTCATAGCACTCTGAGTCCGAGTCTCAAATCTTCATTGTCAATTAAGACCCAGTTAGACATGCAAACTAGGTAATTTATAAAATAACTATTTTTTTTTTATTTAATATTATTTTTATATATTATATAAGTATTATACAATATTGTATGTTAGTAAGTGACTGTCAACATGACAGGTTGTGGATTCAATTTCCACACAGAAAACACAACAGGAAAAGATTTTTTTATAATTTTTAATTGTTTGGTCTGTCTAGGCAAAGCACGGCGTTGTGTTCCGCCACACAATACGCAATGGCTAATAAAAATGCTACAATTCTGCGACACGTGGGAAGCAGAGTGTCTTAACACTAGGCTCCCTCTGCGTACCCTGCTTCATGCAGAAAAAAAGACACAATAAATTGACTTATTTAACTTTGACTTTTATCTTTTAAACTGAATATATGAATTTTATGCCTATAGTACAAAAAATAGTAGTAAAAAAAAAATTTTTTCAAGTTCACGTTGTATACCGAAGATAGCAGGATAGGCAGTGGGAACCTAGTGTAAAGATAGTTCGTTCTTTTTTTTCCTCTTCTTCTTCACTTTCCACCGCTTGAGGCATTGCGTATTGAGTGGCGGAACTCAACACCACGCTTTGCCGCGAAAACAGATAGAATAAATTAAAATATTAAATATTTCATTTGGGAATCAATTGGGATTGGAATTTTAAGTGGGAATCGAACCCACAACCTGTAGCATTTACAGTCACACTTGGCCTTTCGTCTCTTTTTAAGTTTCAAATAACATAGATGAAAACGAAAAATGACGTGAAAAACGTTTAGAACTCATAATATTAAAATAGATTACCATAAAAAAAACTTTTTTAGAATTTAAAAATATCAATTTTTATATAACATCTTCCTAGTATCTCAATGTATATATGTATTGGTGATTTATTTAACTATTTATTTCTTCAAACAACATAAAGTTTTAAAATTTTAAACAGTTTTAATTAGAAAGGACTTATTGTTTTAACGTTAAGTGCCGCGGAAAGATTTATTCCAAAAACATCTTGCATCATAAAAGTGATACATAAATGCACTTTGCAATGCATTACTGAATTAATTTCCACTTTTAAGGTTTTTTTTTATTTTATGTTAGTTGTTCTTATTAGGTTACGAAATATTGTTGATTTTGTTTTGTTTACTGCAGTTTGAAAGTCGAGTTGTATTTTAATATAATATGAATAATATATATATGACTTTGAATATAATATGTGATGAGTTTTGCATTCTCTTGTTGTTTACGGGATTTTTACAAGAGAAGAACATAAATTTAAATTTAAATTTAAATTAGCTTCACGCTATATCCCGCACATAGCAGGGTAGGCAGAGGGAACCTAGTGTTAAGACACTCCGTCCCCCACTTTCTGCCGAATTCTGGAGGCATTGCGTGTTGAGTGGCAGAACTCAACGCCGCGCTTTAACCTCGACACCAGAGCGAAGAAATGGAAATATAAATTTAAGTAAATATTTCATCTCCTCGAGTGGGGATCGAACCCACAACCAGTCGGTTTTGCAGTCACACCTCGTGCCGCTGCGCCACGACCGGCCTCAGAAGAAGAGAAGAAGAACATGTTCTTCTTATTGTTTGAAACCATTCGTCGCCAAGCTGTTTAGTTACGGATAACTAATGAAACTATCAGGTTTGAGATATACATTTAAAAATATATATTATAAAGCTTCACGCTGTAGCCCGCAAGTAGTAGGGTAGGCAGAGGGAACCTGAGAACCTAGTGTTGAGACAATTCATCCCATTAAAACACTTTCTTTTTTGGAGGCATTGGATGTTGAGTGGCGGAGAACTCAACGTCGCGGTTTGCCTCTACACCATCCCGAAGAAATTATAATATTAAATATTGCATTTCCTCCAGTTGAAATCGAACCCACAACCTCTCGCGGTCACAGTCACACGCTTGTGCTCCAGAGCCACGACTGGCCTTTACATAAATGTATAGTTTTAAATCAATAATTTTATTATTTATTTTATTTGTAGCACTTATTACAATTATACATATAATATATAGGAAAATCAGTTTTTGAAGATAATTTAAAGTATGTTTGTAAAATTAGATTTAGTTAAAATAGATATAAATAAAAAAGTTAAAATACAGTATATTTAAAATAAAATCATTTTTATAGTTTAACTACAACTAAAATTAGCCATAGATTTGTCCGCACTTCTCAAAAAGATTTTATTCAGGTTATGCAAATTTTATAAACAATAATACACGAAGAACAAGTTTAGATTTTGATGTTTTTTTAAAAGAGTCATAAAATTTAGGTTCTTCACCATTACCCACTGTCTTTTTTGTTTGTATTTTAAATTATTCACAATTAAGGTTATTTTTAGAAAAGTAAAGCTGTTAAGTTCTTTAATAATTAATAATTTATTATAATTTTAATTAGTTCTTTAATAAATAATATTTTTCCTTCTCTGAAACCACTCTTGTTGTAGATTATGAAAGGGAGTGCCTGGTGATCTGTAAAACAGGTATATGCCCAGTATGGACACCAGTCTCTCACATTAGCTTTTTACTGTTCACCACTGGTTTCTTTGTCAAATGTGTATTTATTGTGACCAAGCTTTGTGAGATGAAAATAAAGAATTATTTTATTTATTATTTATTTATTTTTGTTCTCATTCTAGAATGGTTGTATTTGGTATTAAATATTTAGATAATTATCTCTAGTTATAAGCCTTATTTAAGCAGCAGATAAATATAAAATTGATGATTAGCTGATAATAATGAAAAAGTAAAAAAAAGTACGGACCACGTGTCTGTAGTGTTTAGTTAAAATTATTATTAAAAAAAATAATAATTCGGTTGGATACTGCCACCAACATTCCTCCACCTTTCGATTTCTTGGAGTTCACTATCGCCCAATATTAATAATCTATCTCCAACGTCAAGCTTCGATTGTTCCATATATCTATCCAATCTAGAGATTGGATTAATATATGGAACAATCGAAGATTGACGTAGGAGATAGATTATTAATATTGGGCGTATATCACGATCCCTTCTATATACATTATAATTTGTATCAAAAATTTCTGTATCATATATACCAGTGCATAACCATGTTTCAGTAAGTATGATAATATCGAAGTTATTATGACAAATATTATACAAAAACTCGTGAGTTTTAGTACGTAAACCTGTAACATTTAAATAATACACAGTCAGCGCATCGAATTTTAAAGTTATTATAATTATTTAAATAGTTTCATACACCAATGAGAAAAATAAATAATAATATATATTTTAGCTTAAGACAGTTTATCTAAATAGCCTATGCTAGAGATAACTTTATGGACTGAAGTCGGTTTTCCTCATAAAGATTTTCCCATTACGCACCCAAACATGTTTATAGTTCAACTCTTTAGCCTTTCGCCTAAAGAGTGTTAAGACACTCTTCACTTTCCGCTGAAATTCAACACCGTGCTTTGAAACGATACCAAAGCGAAAAAATTAAAATGTAAAAAAAAAACATTTTCTCGAGTGGAAATTGAACCCACAATCTGACGTCCTTATAGTCACACATTTGTGCCCAATATTTAACAAAGTAATATGCTCCCACTATATATGGCATATTGATGTTGGCTCAGGTAGAGAGAAGCTGACAAAAAGATTTTAAAATGCTCCATTTTCCGTCTTCCGTCAAGATTCAGCGTTGAAATTAGGTGGAACTCAACGCTGCACGTCCTACCATAGGGGAGGAATGAAACTATATAATTAATTTCTGCGAGTGGGGATTGAACCCACAAGTATCGCTTTACATTCAAATGATCTTCCACTGTGCCACTTCACCAGGTTGGTAGAAATAATAAAAAAAAAACTCACCTATATTCGTAAGTAAATTACGTAGTCGTCGATGAGGTCGTCATCGTTTATTTATTACAAAAAATATATATAATTAAGGTTCGATGTTACGTTATTATTCATTTAAATAAAAAATCTACAAAATATATTATAAAAGTACAATTTTATTAAGATACTGGTTTTTCCTATAAGTATACGTATAGCCGGGCTTGGGGGACTTCCATCGGCTGTTACATTGAATTATTTTTATTAATTAGGTTTATTTCCAATATAATATTACTTGAGGCCAGTCGTGGCGCAGGGGCACAAAGTGTGACTGTAAAACCGACTGGTTCTGGGTTCGATCCTCACTTGAGGAGATGAAATATTTACTTAAATTTATATTTCCATTTCTTCGCTCTGGTGTCGAGGGAAAGCGCGGCGTTGAGTTCTGCCACTCAACACGCAATGCCTCCACAAATTGGCAGAAATTGGGGAACGGAGTGTCTTAACACTATGTTCCCTATGCCTACCCTGCTGTGTGCGGGATACAGCGTGAAGCTGATTTATTTTTTTATTTTAGTATTACTGTTTTTGAGGCCAGTCGCAGGAGCACAAAGTGTGACTGTAAGTGCGACAGGTTATGAGTTCGATTCCAATTCGAGGATATGAAATATTTAACATTTCCTTTTTCTTCAGTTTGTAGTCGAGGCGAAGCGCGGCGTTGAGTTCCGCCACTCAACAAACAGTGCCACCATAATTCGGCGGAAAATGGAGAACGAAGTGACTTAACTCTAGGTTCCCTCGGCTTACCATGCCGTATGCGGGAAACAGCGTGACGCTAAAAATTAAAAATGTTGGTTTACTAAAATAATAACTTCTTATAAATCTGGCAAGCAATTTATATTTACAGTTACTATATCCTGTAATTTCCTGTTTTGTAGAAATTCAATAATTTAAGAATTAAAAAAAGCGAACTCGATTACTGTGATTCCATTTTTTACTTTGGACCATTTTCATATTAGAATTTACATAACATGAATATTTATGTTTAAATAATACATGCCACTGTCAATACACCATGTTTAGATATGGCAGAATGTAGAAAAAAACGCTTTTTAAATTTTTTGTAAGAAAAATACTTATTTAGAAAAGATGTAAAAATTTTGGACGTTTAAGGATTGGAACCCGCACCTCTTGGAAACCAAGTACAAGCTCAATATTTATATGCGTTTTCTAAATGAATAGAAAAAAGCATTGTTCTCTACAAAAAATGATACTAATTATATGTAAATGAGGCAAGTCGTGGCGCAGAGGCACAAAGTGTGCCTGTAAATCGACTGGTTGTGGGTTCGATCCCCACTCGAGGAGATGAAATATTTATTTACATTTATATATTCATTTCTTCGCTCTGGTGTCGAGGGGAAAGCGCGTCGTTGAGTTCCGCCACTCAACACGCAATGCCTCCAGAAATTGGCGGTAAGTGGGGAACGGAGTGTTTTAACACTAGGTTCCCTCTGCTTACCCTGCTGAAACCATCCCTACCCTACCCAAAGAAAGAAAAAAAAAATGTAAAATGGAATTCACAACAGATTCAATCCAATAATTTCAACAAATATCATCTTGTGATTTATTTAAACTTCCTATTCTAAAACTTCGAGTGCCAAATAACTATACTTCGTTGAGGTACTGACTCACAGGTTTTCTTATATTATTAGATAGTTTAGTTCTGTGAAACAAGAAACAGTTCGTATTTTTTAAAAATAAATTACCCACTTTTTATATCAACATTTTATCTTATAATTTACTGGAAAAGGTAATTACCGCGGTCAATAACATTTATTTACGCATACTGCATTTAATTAACTTAGTGTTTTACTAAAAATCTGAAAAATAAAGTAAATATTCATTATAATAAAGAATATATATTTAATATATTTATGTACATAGTAACTTACATATAAATATACATATGTATAGATGCCGCCATATCGCAGAGAGAAAGCTATGGTCGCGATGGTTGTGGATTCGATTCCTACTTGGGGATATGGTTACATTGAAATTATTATTATCCTGCTTTGGTCGCACGTCGTTGAGTTCCGCGACTCAACACGAAAATTCGAAAATGGGTCAAAAAGTGGAGAACGGAGTTTCTTATGGATTTTACTGCTATTATTATGGATTTTACTCACCGGGACGAATTATAGATATTCTCATTTTGATTGATGGTAAATTTTTATTTTGGGGTTTTAAAATTCAAATTTGAAAAAATAAATATAAATAGCAAATAAAACATCTCTAGAAAAATAATATCTACGGGAAGTACACTGTAGGTTTTGATTTTGCAGCGAATTTCATAGAAAATGAAGAAAAATCGATGCCTAAATGCTCTTATCTTTTGATTGCAGTTACTATCTAGATTTTTTCTGTGTTTCAAGGGATTATAGACCCTGAATATTTCTTATTAATCTTGAGGCTGATACTTCTAAGCGATCTCGAGACAAATGGCCTTGACAGACGGATAGATGGACAACAAAGTGATCCTATAGTTGTTCCGTTTTTACCTTTTCACTTTTTGGCGTACAGCACCCTAAAAATGGTATTTATAGTGTAGGTCGAGGCCAGTCGTGGCGCAGCGGCAGGAAATGTGACTGTAAAACCGACTGGTTGTGGGTTTGATCCCCACTCGACGAGATGAAATATTTATTTACATTTATATTTCCATTTCTTCGCTTTGGTGTCGAGGCTAAGCGCGGCGTTGAGTTCTGCCACTCAACACGCAATGCCTCCATAATTCGGCAGAAAGTGGGGAACGGAGTGTCTTAACATTAGGTTCCCTCTGCCTACCCTGCTGTGTGCGGGATACAGCGTGAAGCTGATTTGATTTGTAAACTGAAAATAGAAATAACTTAACCCTAGGAATAACCGCTTGTATTAATCATCTTTGGTGACCAACACTATATCAGAAATAAAACTATTCTATAAATGACTCCTTTAAATAAATTTCTTGGAATGAAAAAAGTCATAATAAAGTTACACAGACCAGATTAGAGCGGCATTCACTTGAACTTGGTTGAACTAAAAAAGTTCTCGTTTTTTGCACTCTTTTCTCGATCACGTGCCTGTACAAAAGGATTCTAATTTTGCTCGATTCTTAATTTCTTAGATTTAGTTTGTAACGTGTTTATAAATAAATAAAAATAAATTAAATAAATTAGCTTCACGCTGTATCCCGCACACAGCAGGGTAGGCAGAGGGAACCTAGTGTTAAGACAATCCCGTTCCCCACTTTCTGCCGAATTTTGGAGGCATTGCATGTTGAGTGGCAGAACTCAACGCCGCGCTTAACCTCGACTCCAGAGCGAAGAAAATGGAAATATAAATTTAAGTAAATATTTTATCTCCTCGAGTGGGGATCGAACCCACAACCAGTCGGTTTCACAGTCACACCTCGTGCCGCTGCGCCACGACCGGCCTCGTGTTTATAAATGTTTATAAATAAATTGTTTGTATCTCAAATACATTATGCAACATTACTTATGTTCGATTTACAATATATTATTAATATAATTATTATAAATTAAATATATCTAACATTGTCAAGACAGTTTAGTCCTGATCTATCGTGGCGTAGAGGTACAAGAGTGCCACTGCAAGCGCGACGGTTGTGGGTTCGATTCACATGACGGTGAATAAAATGTTTAATTATTAATTTCCTCGCTCTAGTACTAAGACAAAGCGCGGAGTTGAGCTCCGTCACACAACTAGCAATGTCTCAAGTATTCAACGAAAGTAGAGAACGGAAAGTAGGGAACGGAGTGTTCTAAAGAACAGAGTATTTAAATATAAGTAACAATATAAGTAGAACATAGGCTTCATACTGTACAAAAATTACTAATAATAAAATAAATATTTTATTGACGACGATGAAATGAAAATTAGTAAGTATAGGGACACATATTTCATTCAACATTTCATTCTACGTCCACGCGCTCAGTCGGTATTGAATGCTTGTATTAGGTAGTCGTTATTATGAATAAATACCGATAAATATAAAAACGTTATTTTATTATCAGCTTCACGCTGTATCCCGCACACAGCAGGGTAGACAGAGGGAGAGGGAACCTAGTGTTAAGACACTTCGTTCCCACTTTCTGCCGAATTCTGGATGCATTGCGTGTTGAGTGGCAAAACTCAACGCCGCGCTTAGTCTCGACATCTGAGCGAAGAAATGAAAATATAAATTTAAGTAAATATTTCATCTCCTCGAGTGGGATCGAACCTACAACCAATCGGTTTTATGAACACACTTTGTACCACTGCGCCACGACTGGCCTCTAAATTCTAAATTATGCAAAATATCAAAAACATTTTTCTAAATTTTTCTGGTAAATATGGTCTCATATGACTCGTAGAAGTCTCACAAGGAATCATCTCCTCAGAATCTGGTAAACATACCTTTCTAACCTATACATTGCTAGTTGATGAATTAATTGATTCTAATAACTTCTTATCATGCTGTTGTTCTGAAGCGATTTCTGAGTAATCTACTACGGTTGGGAATCTCACTGTCTCTATATGCGATAAACTGTCCGCAACGCTATTTTTGCTACCCTCTACATCACGTCGGGGTCACCAATGTAGTAAAAATAAATAAATAAATCAGCTTCACGCTGTATCCCGCACACAGCAGGATAGGCAGAGGGAACCTAGTGTTAAGACACTCCGTTCCCCAGTTTCTGCCGAATTCTGGAGGCACTGCGTGTTGAGTGGCAGAACTCAACGCCGCGCTTAACCTCGAGACCAGAAGAAATGGAAATATAAATTTAAGTAAATATTTCATCTCCTCGAATGGGGACGAACCCACAACCAGTCGGTTTTACAGTCACACTTCGTGCCTTCGATTGGCCTCACTGGACTTTTATATACTTTTGTATGATTTAAAACACAACTAAACCTCTTCTTCTTCTTCTTCATCTTAAAATTATACCAGTACCCGTTTATTTTTTTCATACGATAAGTTACTAGCAAAGCCTCATATAAATTTAAAAAGTAACAAGTTTAGCAAGTTTTTTTACATGATTAATTACGGGATAGTTAAGAGGCGATACAACATACATACCTACATTATTATTAATAACAGACTTACAATATCAATGGTTATATATCGATATTTTGAAAGATATTACCTTTTATCTCTTCTGATTTCTAAATATGTAACGTGTTTTAAAATTTTGGTTTTTTCAAAAAAAGGATGAGTTATATAATTTGATGACATATTTAGAAAATTATCAGGTTTATCGGTTTTCTGCCATGGTTAGACTATTTTTCGTATTTTGGGAATAATGACGTGAAATGGGCATCGTGAATCATTAATAAAAAAAAACTTTTCCGTCCGTTTCATTAATAGATTCTCTATATTTAACTCTAAAAAAATGTTTCTTTGTGACGTGTAAAACTATATGCACTAAAAAATACCTGTTATTTTAAAAATAGAGACAGACACTTCCGTTTTATTTATATGTAAGCACAAAATAAGTCATATGTAAAAAAAAAATAATTAAATTATGTTAATGTATCGAGAAAAAAGAAGCCTGTCGTGGCGCAGGGGCACAAAGTGTGGCTACGCGACTGGTTGTGGGTTTGTACCCCATTGTAGGAAGTAAAATGTTTATTTAAAATTATATTTACAATTCCTCGCTTTTGTGTCTAGGCAAATCGCGGTGTTAAGTTTCGCCTCTCAACACGCAGTGCCTCCGAAATTCGGCGGAAAGTGGGGAACGGTGTGTTTTCACACTAGATTCACTCTGCCTACCTTACTGTTTGCGGAATACAGCGTGAAGCTGATGTTAATGTATAGATTTTTTTTTTTAGTTTTTTCGCTGTAACCCGCACGTAGAAAAACGGAACGGAAAAAATTGGTGTAAAGACTCTTTGTTCTTCATTTTCCACCAGAATTCTAGACATTGCATGAGTTATGAGCAGCGCAACTCAGCGCCGCATTTCGTAGGGGTAAAAAATAAAAATGATTAATTCACAAAAAGACAAAGCCATGAGCGAGGATCGAACCCACAACCATCATCATTTCAGTCACACGCTGTAGCGCCACAATGACCTTCAATGTACATACAATAAGAATAAATTATAGTATTATGACTCATATTTGTTTATTAATAGCTATTCTTTAGTAACTGATTTTACTTAAATATATAGATAAATGTTATACGTATGTTGTGGTATTTGTTTGTGGTTTAGTTTTATGTATAGTGTTGAAAAATATTAACTAAACTGTAATTTCTACTATACTTTGAAAACTTATCTAAATTAAATATAATATTATAAATCAAAAGGCAATTATAGAGGAATAGAGCGTAAGCGCCACAGGTGGGTTCGATTTCCATTCGAGAAAAGTTATTCCACACTCAATAAGTATCTAATATTTTTTGATGAAATATTAAATACATTTTTTAGCTTCACGGTGTATCCTGCACACAGCTGGGTAGGCAGAGGGAATCTGGGAACCTAGTTTTAAGACATTCCGTTTCCCATTAAGCCACTTCTGATTTCTATATTCCGCCGAAATATTGAGATATTGCGAGTTGAGTAGCGGAACTCAATGCCGCGCTTTGCCTCGTTACCATGCACAATTTTAAGTATTTATAGGAATTGAACACACAACCGATGTGCTTAGAGTCGCACGTTTGTGCACCTACGCCACGGCGGCCTCAAACACCACTAAAATTAATTAAACTAATTAAAATAATTAAATTAATTAAAATAATTAAACTATTTAGAAGTGCAATGACATTGAAAAAATATGAATCACCGACGTCTGCGTACTGTACTGCGACTGTATACGAGATTAATATCGCGGAAGGCAAAGGTTGCTTATAGTTCATCCTAACACGAATCAGACGGTTTCTTCGTTTACATGTTTAATAGATTTCCGTATTCAATAAACTTGTTAATTGGTTTTTTTAATGCTTTATTTAATACTAGAGGGCGCGCGCGGCTTCGCCCGCTTATTAGGAGTGAATTCTAAAAAAACCACGAAACACGTGTTCAATGAAATATTTTTAAGAGTCTGAATTTCAAATTTTATAAAAATCGGTACAGATTAAATTTTTTTTCCATACAAACTTTCAACCCCTATTTCATCCCTTTAGGGTTAACATTTTTCAAATTCCCTTCTTAGTGGATGTCCAGAATATAAAAATAAACATCTGCCCAAATTTCACGTTTCTACCATCAGCGGTTACGGCTCTGCGTGCGTCTTACCTCAGTCAGTCAGCACAAGTCCTTTTATATATATAGATAATAGATAATAACTGATTTGTTTTTTTTTTAGGTCCACGCTATATCATCACGCTGTATTTAGTACAGCAGGCAGGCCTGGGAACGTAGTGTTAAGAAACTTCGTTCAAGTTAAGACACTTCTCACTTTCCGCCTTTACCCATGTGATGGAGAAAAAATTAAAAATACATACATACATGTACATGTGTTAGCGCGGACTCCTGTAAGATTTAATTTGATAGTTTTGTGTTTGACTATTCACTAACTCATTGCGGAAATCAACGGCGCGCTTTGAAAAAAAATTAACGCTTAAAAATATTAAATATTTAATTCCTCCTAGTGGAAATCGAACCCACAACTTTGTCGCCCTTGTGTTTCTACGCCACGACTGAGTTATAAATGAATAGTTCAATTTACAACAAAACATGGCCATGACTGATCGTTAACTATTATAATAACTACAATATCTTAGAATTCATGGTAAAATTAATAAAACGCACTTATCATTATTATTTTTATGTACTTTAGAATTGAATTTATTTTTATTTATTAACTTATATTACATTCATAATCTAGTCTTGATATCAGTACAGCCTCAATAATTTTAAGAGGTCTTCTCTTATAATACAGTACCAAAGGTAACAGCACCGTGTTCTTATTTATATAATACAAATAATCATATATAATGTATGTATATATTATAATATTGTGAAATTGCTAAATTTTATAATAGGCTATGCAATTTTTTTAGTTTTCTCTGTAAAATGTAACAGGTTAGGCAAAGGGAGCCTAGTGTTAAAGACTTAAGACACTCCGCTCTGCACTTTCTGCTGAATTCAGGAGGCTAGCGTGTTGAGTGGCGGAACCCAACGTCGCGCTTAGCCTCAACACCAGAGCGAAGAAAATGTAAATATTAAATTGTGTGAATCGAATACATTATATCCAAATTATACGAAATCTTTACATAAATTTTAGCCTATATAATATATAACATATTATATCTGATATATAAACTGTTTTATTGTAAAGTTTCACCTAAATCTGTTTAGTAATGTTTGAGTGAAAGTGAAACATATATCTATTCTCATAAACTTTCATATTTTTTATATTAGTAGGATTGAAATGTACAATAGACATATGGAAACTTTACATGAATAGATTGATAATGACAGTATGGTAGGTAAGTGGAAACCAACGAACACTACCTTAGCACTAGTAAAGATAAATAACATAAGCATACATAAATAAACTCTAAAATTAATTATCAAAAATAAATAGTAATATCTTATCCATATTTTTATCATTGTTTCAAATATTCTGCTTTAATATGTTATACTCCTTGCAGCCTTTCTTGTATTCTTCTCAACTTATTCTCATAAGGAAACTTGTAATATGGATAGTATGCACCGATTTTTTTATTAAATACTAAGTAAGGAGGCATATTATTATACATATCGGTGTTTGTTGACTTCGAAGACCAATTTCTTCGATATGACCTTGCAGAGTTGACAGTTTGTGGTATGGAGTTTGATTGTCTGTTTGATGTTGGTATAGTACTGTACTTCGTGGGCTTCGCCAGCGCAATATTTAATATTATAGCTGATAAAATTATCTGAAATGGAAATAATCAAAATTTAATTTCTATTTAAATATGAAATGTTATACAAGAAGAAGAATAATTTTAAAATATATTATATTAATATGTACTTCGATATATGATATTCTAAAATCATTACATATTTTATATAATCGCAATTCACACAATATTTGAAGTGAACAAAGAAAATCTAGAGAAATGGTTTTTTTCTAATCAAACGGTAAAACATTTTAAAAGCCAGACAAGCGCGAGTCGGGTTCACCCACCGTGGCTCCATACAAGAATTAGAGGTCTTTATCTGAGATTCAAGCTTAGCTTAGTAAAAGAGTCCTTTTATCTCATACTTCACTTGAACTAGCTTGGCTTTAATGCTAAAATTTCATTTTAAGACTATAATTTTTTAAAATTTAACCACAAATGTATAGTTTTCAGATTTTTTCTGATCTAGTACTACCTGTAGATGCTATATTCTGTCTGGTAAATTTGATAATTATAGGTCAACCGGTAGTACCCTATTAATTTTGATTCCCTTTATAGTGTCGAAATATAAAGAAAACTTGAGTATATGGTTTGAATTTCAACTCGATATCTCCAAGCGTTCTTAAGGATAAAGGCTCTTGACAGACAGACAGACAGACAGATAGACAGACGGGCAACAATAAATCTTATAATGCTTCCTTTTTTTCTTAAAAGATACGAAACCTTAAAAATACGTCAGTTTCAAAGTCGGACTCATACTTTCATAGTCGTTGAAGTCTTTAATATGAAGTAAGCCGATTGTATTTAATTCTATACAATTTTTAAGTGTTGATATATGTATGTATATGTATTTGTAATATTCACATAGCAAATCACTTTATTATAATTACAATTTTTATATCAGTATTTCAATAGCAATTAATGGACAACAAATAAATACATTTATATAATAATCTTTAAGTTTTAATATAAGGCCAGACGTGGTGCAGGGGTACAAGTGTGTGACTGTAAAGGCAAATGGTTGTTGGTTCGATCCTCACTCGAGGAAATAAAATATTTATTTAAATTTATATTTTTCATTTCTGCGATCTGGTGTCAAGGCAAAGCACGGCGTTGAGTTCCGCTATTCAACACGCAAAGCCTCTAAATTCGGCGAAAAATAGGGAACTGGGGAAATGGGAAGTATCTTAACACTAGGTTCCCTCTGCCTTAAAACTATATAAGTTTAAATATCCTTACCTTAAGTAAAAATAGTCTAACCGCCTCCATAGTTGAAAAAGTCCAGTTTACACTAAAATATCTCTTTCAAAGTATTAGTAGCAATGTGCTCTCCTTGAACTTGTTACGTTATATATCGCCCATATACTGAGTGACCCACATTATCAGAATAAAGTACCGTAGAGACGTCGTCAAATATTTACTTTTCTTGTATACAAATGCAGTTGTTTGACAGAGTTTTGTCTGAGAGGTGAACGTTTAGCGAAGTTTGGTAGAGTAGACTAGACTAGAAGTACGAACTAATTTATAACTAATGAAGTACTAATATATAAGAACTGAAAGAGGTGAAAATTTACTAATTTAATTATTTTCGTGAATTAGTTCTATTTCTTTTAATTATATTAACTGGGTTTCTGGGTATATTATAATATATATAATCTTATAGTCGGCCAGTCGTGGCGCAGCGGCACAAAGTGTGACTGTAAGACCGACCGGTTGTGGGTTCGTTCCCCTCTCGAGGAGATCAAATATTTATTTAAATTTATACTTCCATTTCTTTGTTCTGGTGTCGAGGCAAAGCGCGGCGTTGAGTTCTGCCACTCAACATGCAATGCCTCCAGAATTCGGCAGAAAATGGGGCACGGAGTGTCTTAACACTAGGTTCTCTCTGCCTACCCTGCTGTGTGCGGGATACAGCGTGAAGCTGATTTATTTGATTTATTTATAATCTTATAATATATAGAGAACAAAAAGAGATAAGAACACTAAACGAAATGGGTATAGAATATTATTATAAGTAATTTAATATAGATTTATTTGTAGGCCAACGTGACGCAGTGGACCAGTATCTGGTAGTGGGTTCGCGGTTTGGGAGATTTACTCGATAGGGTCAGCATGCGCGGAGTCCCGTTTACGTGACCGTGCCACGCTTGCTTTACGTCAACCTATGAATTTCATTTATTGTTAGGCTAAGTTGTAGCAATATCCGCACAGTCATATTCGGGGACTCCCCGTAGTAGGCTATCGACCGACATGTAAACGACGAATGAAAATGAACCCGAATTGCGATTGAGCGAAGATCGAAGTGTCTTTACACTAGATTCTCTCTGCCTAGGGTGAATCTTGCTTAGAATATTTCTTTATAATTATTCCAAGTAAGATTCCCACTAGTTGATTATACATTGCTGAACTAAAATAAAAAAAATATACTTAGTATCGACCTTTATAATCTTAAAAATCTTTATAATTAAAAACCTACACATTAGGTTGTAAAAATGGTCATATTGTAAAATAAAAATAAAAAAAATTAGTAAAGTAGAAACAATTTCAATTGTCAATAGAATTCATTGTTTAAACAACAGCCAGCGCGAAACAACCGTAAACAAATTATGATTATGTATCATAAAGCGTAGCGTTGAACTCCGAGATTCAAGGCGTAATATTATGTATATTTTGTCAGATTCGGAAAGGGGTTGTTTTGATATTAGGTGCCTTTGCCTATCCTTTTTTTTCATTATCACGCAGTATTTCGTTCCCATTAAAACATTCACTTCTCTGTCCACGAAATTTTGGAGGTATTGCGTGTTGAGTGGTGGCACGCCGCGCTTTGCCATATCATCAGAGCGAAGAAATGAAAAATTAAATATTTCTTTCCACCGAGTGGGACTCGAACCCACAACCGTCGCTTTTACATTTGTACCCATGTGTTCTTGCGCCACGACGGCCTCCTTTGCTAATAAAAAAACATAAATGTACTCGTATTCGGGTTACGAACGTAACACTCAAGTCACTCAATGAAGTTTCTCTGCAGCAAATAATAAAAAAATGCTTCGTATGGCTGATTTATAAGACAACAATCTTTTTAGCATGTCTTTATATTACCCTGCAAGTGGGACTGTCATGGGCATATTTAGAGATTTTTTTTTGGGCTAAGGGAGGATCTTTTCTATGGGGTTAAAATTTCTGGAGTGGGCTTCAGGTCTTGCTGGGGTGGGCACAGACTTCAATATTTCTACGCTCATGGGGATGATATCCCGTTGCAGGAAACACATTGTAGAATTGTTAAATATTTATATTTATATTGAGGCCAGTCGTGGGCACAAGAGTGTGACTGTAACAGGTTGTAGGTTCGATTCCCACTCGAAGAAATAAAATATTGCTCTGGTAAAGAGGCAAGAGGCAAAGCGTTTAATACTCAATGCCTCCAGAATTCGGCGGGAAGTGGGGAGGGAAAGTGTCTTAATAGGAACAGAGTGTCTTAAAACTAGGTTCCCAGGTTCCATTTGCAAATCCTAGTATACGCAGGATAACTGTTGCAGCGTGAAGCTAAAAAAGTAAATAAAAAAATAAAGTGTATACTGTATTATTTTTTATTAAATTATTATATTCTGAATCATAAATTAAAAGAAAAAATGTTTATTTATAAACTTATATTACAAAGAAATTTTAAGAAATATTCTGTTTACAATAACAGACTGATAGCTGATTAAATAGTTATTCGCACTCCATAATGTATATGGACTTGAGAGTTTCTTAGAAACGATAAAATATAAGGAAAAAATATTTTTAAAAGTTATACCAATATCATTTTTGTGGTAAAAATTTTGCCCTTATATTAATTATAAGAATAACTTGTTTTTATTATATTTTTATTATACACATTTTTTTTAATTATAGCTATTTTATTATTGTGTGACGTATTCAGGTACAACATAAAATTAAGATAAATCGTAAAACAACAGGCATATGCATATAGCATCTTAATCATCTTAAATATGTTGTACTTTAATCTAAACAGTACAAAAAGAAAATCATTGAAAAAATAAAAATTGAGGCCAGTCCTGGCGCAGTGGTACAAAGTGTGACTGTAAAATCGACTGGTTGCGAGTTCGATTCCCACTCGAAGAAAGGAAATATTTACTTACATTTATATTTTCGTTTCTTTGCTCTGGTGTCGAGGCAAAGCGCGGCGCTGAGTTCTGCCACTCAACAAACATTGCCTCCAGAACTCGGCGGAAAGTGGGGAACGGAGTGTCTTAACACTAGGTTCTGTCTGCCTACCCTGCTGTGTGCGGGATACAGCGTGAACCTGACTTTTTTTTAAAAAGAATATGAAATATAAATAAAAAAAAATAATAAATCTCACATATAGTAGACAGGCCAAGAAAATTTGTCAAAAAATTCCGTTCTCTTCTTTCTTTTTCTTAAAAAAAAAAACATATCAAACATTATCCTGTTGTGCCACAGTGACCTTAACACCAGAAATTAAAGTATTAATAAATATTAATTTATTTCCCCTAGTGAGATCGAACGCAGCACCGTTGTGATTACAATCAGACGCTTGTGCCACTGCGCCACGACGGTCTCCGATATACATATCATTATTTGTACATATAAACTTCTTAAAATATAAATGATAAAACGACCACAGACGACCAGACCACCTTTATTAGTGATAAATACTATTTTACAATCTCTTCTAGCAGTCAATGATTAATTTACTTGGAGGTCGTAAGTTCGATTCCCACCCGTGAATACGATAGATATCAGTATACTATTGAAAATTAATACCTATTATATGTATTTTTGAATGTAATTCTATCAGATATTTGATCTTTATTGTAGAGGTTAAGGTTATGAATAGTCAAAGTTTAATGGCCGTGTGTTTCAAGGTAATTTGTTTATTGATAATATATTTGATAATATATTTTTTCAGCTTCACGCTGTATCCCTCACATAGCAGTGCAGGCAAAGGAAACTTGGGAACCTACACTAGGTTAAAATAATGTGGCGTCCCATAGAGCTACTTCGGTTCCCCATTTTCCGCCGAATTCTTGAGGCATTGTGAGTTGAGTAGTGGAACCCATAGCTGCGGTTTTCCTCGAAAAAATAAAAATGTTAATATTGTATTGAGTGAAAAATGAATATCAGGCCACAACCGTCGCGTGGAAAATCGCATTTAAATGATAATAATGGTTATATTAAGTATTCTGCCAGAGGCCATCATGGCGCAGAAGCACAAAGTGCGACTATAAAATCGACTAGGTGTGGGTCCGATCCCCACTCGAGAAAGTGAATTATTTATTTTATTTATATACTTTCATTTCTTCGCTGTGGTGTCGAGGCAAAACGGCGGCGCTGAGTTCCACCACTCAATACGCAATGCCTCCAGAACTCGGCGGGAAGTGGGGAACGGAGTGTCTTAACACTTGGTTCCCTCTGCTTATACATACAGCAATGATACAGCTTTAAGCTGATTTATTTATTTATTTTTAGTATTCTGCTAACCATGTTACTGTACAATAATGTTGCAATAATTTACATATTTTTTTCTCCATACTTTTATATATTTTCCTTTTATTTTTCTTTCATATTTAAAGAAAAAAAAGTTTTTTTTTCTTTATTTTCTGACGTACAACATACAAATACTGCTGAATCGATTTAAGAAAACAATGACCGGTTTTACATCGAGCAATATGTAATAAATGGTACCTTATATGGCGGTTTCAATTTATTTTTTGTTCAAATTAAGTAATTGAGAAACTCTAAAGATATATGTATGACCCGCTCGCGGCTTCGTTCCCTTTTGTACTATATTATTATTTATTTTCTCATGTGATATTACTTTCGTATTCTAATAACATTATTATGTTAAAGACAAAAAAGTCAGCTATATATATGTATATATATATATATATATATATATATATATATATATATATATATATATATATATATATATATATATATATATAT
>JAATLQ010023920.1:20027-31111 GCA_013421005.1 Heliconius erato x Heliconius himera
TTAATTTGGGTAAGCCGTTTCTGAGATTAGCGTGAACAAACGCACAGACAATCAGACAAAAAAAATTAAAATCATTGTTTCGGGTTCTATTATATTAATGTCAGCAATGAGTTATAAGTTTATATATGTACTTATATAGGAAGTTATAAATGCTTATAAAAAATTATATTGCTGACGTACTTCAATCAAATATTTCCAATAATATACTATGTTATTAGAAATAATTATTAGTTTTGTAATAGATTTTACAAATTATTAATTTTACTGATACTTAAGATTTAAAAACAAAATTCTAGAATAAATGTTATGTATTCCAGAATTGATGTCCGTGTTCGAGAAAATATAAAATATTGTAGTTATCTATATTTTTTAGTGTTAAGCGATTTTTTTGAGCAAATGTTGCATTGAGAAAATATAAAGAATTCTAAAAGAGAAGAGTGTCCCAACACTACGCTCTCCCTGCCAATACTGCTGTTCGGGATACATTTTGAAGCTAATAAAAAAAGAATAAATAATTTTAGTTCAACAATTGACATATATCACAAACATTCTGAGTACCGGAAAGTTTTCAGGTCATTGGGTTTATATGTGTAATGGTTGCAGGTTCAATTTTGTTATGATTTTGTCGTTCAGATAAGACAAGGAGCGGCGTAGTGTTCCGCCAATCAATGCGCAGTATGTAAAATTCGGGTGCAAAATTAAGAAATAAATGTGTTGATAAAGTTTTTCTCTCTTCTAGACAAAAAAAGCATACTATTCGGACGTCTCTGAATACAACGGTTATGCATGCCGATATTACAATGGGTATAAGTCTTAGATCCCAGGGCCCCCAGACTTATGACGTTTTAGCAAAGCTGAAATTTTGATTATTAGTCTAATATGTAGTTAAGACGGTATACGTATATTATACTACCTCAAAAGTGGAGCCCTTTCAGAGTAACCTCAACTAAAGGTACATAAGATCCACGCTCACTTACGTTGAAATAGAAACGCTCATATTTAAATATATTCGTAAAAATAATGTAAAAATATATATTTATTACTACTAGACCCTTTACGTGGGCCTTTTCTGCCGTCAGACGTCCATAAAGGTTGTTTAAAATTGAGGCAAACTACGCAAGCCAAAATTTTATATAAATTATTTACAATACTATTTTTTTTGTATCCGCTTATTATTCTCAGGACATAGAGTGTTGGGGTGCTTTACATGGAAAGTGTATGAAAATTGTTCCAGATACTTGCAATATAATTTATGGAAACTTTATCGCGTCTGGGAGGATGATTGGCCCATCAGATTGGTCTGGGTGCTTATAAGGGGCCTTGAAATAGTATTATAGTAAAAGTACCTTTAGTTGTCGCTACCTCTAAAAGGGTCCCACTTTCAATGTAGTAAATACGCATACTAATAAATCTCAAAATTTCAGCTTTGTTAAAATGACGTAGGTCTGGAGGCTCTGGGATCTCAGTCTATATTCTTTAAATCGACATAAATTATATTTTGCATTATTAAGTTTTTTGGATGACGTGAGACCGACAGATAAATGGACGAAAATGAAAAAAAAAATACAATCAATGACATGAAAAATCTTATTATTGAAAAATAGTAATACAGTATTATTTAAATATCAATATTGTGTCAAATATATTAAATTTAGTGAATTGTCTGATTTTTTGTCATTAGTTATAATATTGAGGCCAGTCGTGGCGCAGCGGCACGAAGTGTGACTGTAAAACCGACTGGTTGTGGGTTCGATCCCCACTCGAGGAGATGAAATATTTACTTAAATTTATATTTCCATGTCTTCGCTCTGGTGTTGAGGCAAAGCGCGGCGTTGAATTCTGCTACTCAACACGCAATGCCTTCAGAATTCCGCAGAAAGTGGGGAACGGAGTGTCTTAACACTAGGTTCCCTCTGCCTACCCTGCTGTGTGCGGGATACAGCGTGAAGCTGGAAAAAAAAGTTATAATATTTTTCCTCAGAGTAAGGAAGGCTCTACAGTCGACTCTATCCGTAATGTAACACAACTAATTAACGTTTGTGTGCGATGTGTGATACTGACATCGATTTGAGGTTTTCCAATTTATATGTATTTGTACAAGCACTTCCCAATATCACGAGTAATTGGACAGATTTCAATTTTAGTGATTTTGTTGTTCTTCAAAAATAATTATATTTAAAACGTAAATTAATATTAAATTTATATTTTCTTAAAACATAAAATTTTAAATACAGAACTATAGTGTTTTCTTTAATTGTACGGATTTTATAAAATTTAAGCAAGCACTATTTAGATGCTATTGTGGCACAGCTGGAACGCGTCTGATCGATAGTCGTGGGTTCAATTCTAACTTCACTCGAATGTTAATGCGTTGCACAATGCTGAAGAGTTGTAAAAACCATTATTTAGTTTGTTATCTGTAGCAGATATGTATTAAAAGCTTGATGCCTTGACATCAGTGTTGCCAGATGTCCCGATTTTTAGCTCAAAATTAATTTCTCTATCGGGACAGATATAATTCCGCTCTTCATAGATTATTCCACGTATTGTGAGAAATCCTTTTTAATTAGTTAGATTTTTTAATTAACTGCTAAAAATGTAACAAAATGTAATTACAGGTAAACCATTTTTTTCCAGGGTTTTCAGGAGGCGCGGGTTCGAGTCCCGCTACGTTCAAATTTTTTATACGTTTTCTAAATACGTATTTTTCTTTCCTAAGTATGGAATAACACTTTAAAAATGTTACAAACCATTTTTTTAACATGCAATTAAGTTTTTCCATTTAAAGTCTGTTAATAATAGGATAATATATTATTTTTTTACTTAAAACGATAAAAAATCCTCCTTTATCTTAGGGGGCTAAGATAAAATTTGGCTACGCAGCTATATATATATATACACAGCCAAATTTTATCTTAGCCCCCTAAGATATATATATATATATATACATTGTCGTATAAAGGTAAATAGATGATTTTGTTGGTCGTGAGTTCGATGCATGTGACAACGAATATCTTTTTTTTTATTTTGCACATTTATTAGGTAGTATATAGATATTAGGGCATAATATATATATGCTAAGTTAGTAAAATTTTAAAATATAGTTAAACTACTATTTTTCGTTTAGCAAAAAACAAACAGTAAAACTTATAATAATGTGGAAGATATAAAATTTATCATACATCCCATTTTGCTCTTGGATTTTTGTTAGGCGTTTCTACTATTTGCATCAATGAACATTAAGTGCCTTAATTTTACATTATTTTTTATATTTTCATGAAAATGAGAGAAAATTGGAAATTTAAACTTTTTTAGTCGGGAAAAGTGCTTTCTAGTTACTAGACGAACTATTCCCAACTAAAAATGGAGCTAGTGCTCCTTAGTCCAAGAATGACAAACGAATAATAATTATACAGTTAAAACAGTGGTTCCCAACCGGTGGTCCGCAGAAGCCTAAAAGTGGTCCGCGAACGATTTTAATTTTATGACTAGGGATGGTGAGGCGAAGGTTCTGTTTAATTATTACAATTAATTTTTAATATACCTACATGCAAAGTGGTCCGTGCTACCAAGAATGATATAAAAGTGGTCCTTGATCAAGAAAAGGTTGGGAACCCCTGAGTTAAATAAATCATGTACGCGTATTCGTTTATATTATTTTTTCATTTAAAACATTTATATTATTTTTTTCATTTTCTCGCTCTGGTGACAAGGCAAAACGCGGCGTTGAGTTCCGTCACTCAACACACAATTAATCAAGAAATCGGGGGAAAGTAGGTTATAGAACTGTCTTCATGGGAACGGAGTACTTTAATATTATGTAATCTGGTTCCCTCTGCCTACCCTACTATGTGCGGAATATTCTAATCTTTTAAAAAAATATTAGGAATATATTTAAAAAAAATTTGTTTAAATATAGGATAGATTAAGACCAAAATTTTTAAAATTATTTAGGTCTAACGTCACAGTGCTAATCATACAAGCATTAGTTAAATATACTTAACTAATGTCATTATATAATTGTGCTATATGAATTAAACTAATGTAATTATGTAATTTTTTAATTAATCATATATTCTATAAATATGATTGACATTGAAGTTTAATTTTATTTTAATTTTTACACTTGAGTGAGTCAAAATGGAGTTAAAAATGATAATTTTATGGGTAAGTGGCTTTTTATATATTTCCAATATATTTACTATTACTTATAAATTGTCATATTTTTAACATTTTCTTTTTTATGTAGCAAAAATATAGTAATACTCGTATATGTGAATTACGAGAGTTTACAAATGAATAAAATATATACAAATAATATATATTTGATCAGTGTGGCGCAGTGGCACAAAGGGTGACTGTAACCGACTGGTTGTAGGTTCAAGCCCCACTCGAGGAGATGAAATATTTACTTAAATTTATATTTCCATTTCTTCGCTCTGGTGTCGAAGGCAAAAAGCGCGGCGTTGAGTTCTGCCACTCGCAATCCAGAAGCCTCCAGAATTCGGCAGAAAGTGGGGAACGGAGTGTGTTACACTAGGTTCCCTCTGCCTACCCTGCTGTGTGCGGGATACAGCGTGAAGCTAATTAATATTTTTGCTTATTTAAATGTACCTATATATTTATCTAATACAAAAATAAGCTATACCTATATAATAAGATGGAGCGTTAATATTGTCATAATTGCAGAGCAAATACGCATAAAAATAAAACAAGCAATACCCGTATCAGGCCTCTCGAGGAGCGGGGGCACAATCGTAAACACGACAGTTTGGGGGGTTCGATTCCCACTCCGTGTTATAAAATATTTAATATTTTAATTTGTTAGCTCTGGTAACAAGACAAACCGCGGCGTTGAGTTCTGACATTCAAAATACAATATCTCGAAAAATTCAACTGTAAGTGACTTAACACTAAGTTTTCCCTACCGACCGAATTACGTGATATAGCGTGAAGCTAAGACGTATAAGAAAAAAAATCTATTAATTTTCCAGGTGGCCTGTCTCTCCTTGCTGACGTCACCGGTCCTTTCTGCAGTGATCTATACCCCAAATTCACCTTGTATCATCAACCAATCCCCATGTGGAGTACAAGTACCTTCGTTGTTGGGTACAGGGCTTGCTGTGAAAGGAGCGGCAGCTCTAATGGCGGTTAAGGGCATAGCTGCACTTGCCCTCAAAGCTGCTGCAGTTAAAGGTAAATAGAGAATAGAAAATTAGCCACTAACTTTATTTTTTATATACAATATTATTTTTATTTCAATACATATATGACAAAACTTTCTTTAGAGTCTATAGTAAAGTATACTTATGTGTATAGTAGTAGGCTATCGTGGCGCAGGGGCACTAGCATGTGACTGTAATGAGGGTTTGATTCCCACTTCGTGGGAATGACAATTTTTTTATTATTGTTTAATTTCTTCGGTTTGGTACAAAGTTAAATTTCGTATTAAGTGATGGAACTCACTTAATACGAAATGCCTTGAAAATTCGGCAGAAAGTGAGAAACAGTATATCTATACACACACAAAAAGTTTCCAAGAAGAAGCAACAAAGTTTCCAAAATATACGAAAGAATAGAAAAGAAGATCAATGATAAAAAGATTGATTTAAATCTCTATCTTTCCTTTGTATTGTAATCTATTATTTTCTATGTAACTTTTTTATTTAACCAAAATATTGAGTAAAATTTTGATAAGACCGAAAAGTAATATCATATTTGTTTTGTTTATCATGAAATTATCTTAGTTTTTATTATATGTACCTAAAAAGGTTACATACGAACCTATTGCCGTATGACTATCGATAAAGTTTATATTTTTATAAAAATAAATCAGCTTCATGCTGTATCCCGCACACAGCAGAGTAGGCAGAAGGAAACTAGTGTTAAGACACTCCGTACTCCACTTTCTGCCGAATTTTGGAGGCATTGCGTGTTGAGTGGCAGAACTCAACGCCGCGCTTTACCTCGACACCAGAGCGAAGAAATGAAAATAAATATTCTTTTTATGTTATATTGTAATGTGATATTAACTCTATACAAAATTTATTGTGTTTTTTATGTCTAAAGGTGCATTAATAGCTAAAGGAGCAGCTGCAGTTTTCGGTATGGGCGCTGCTTTATTAGGCCAGAGACCTATCGGGGTGCCCGTGATGCCGTGCAATCCTTGTTCTGTAAGTATTTATTCAAAGTGAAATTGAACCTTTTTGTATATTGACAAAGTTAATGACTTAATGCCTGACCTTTGGATGGGGCCCTTAAAACATCATAACATCATAGGCGTAGGAAGGCCGAACGTACGGAGGCCATGCCCACCCCAGTATAGTCTGGTGCTCACCCCAGGAATTTTGCATACCAATAATTTGCCCCGAAAAATTAAGAGAAAAACAAGATTTACGCCAACATATCTTCAAAGATTCAAAGATAAAGTCTAGGCCTACCCCAGAAAATATCTCTAGATGTGCTAATGCCTAATATGTAATTGACATTGACGAGAGGACCCTACTAGCCCCCATGAACGCAACTATTTAGTGAACTTTACTGATAGACAAAAATCAAAACTCAATCCAAAATTCGTGGCGCAGGGGCTCAATATGTCACTGAAAACGCGACCGGTTGTGGGTTCGATTCCCACTCGAAGAAATGAAATATTTAATATTTCAATTTCTTCGCTCTGGTGTCGAGGCAAAGAGCGGTGTTGAACTCCGCCACTCAACACGCAATGCTTTCGAGAATTTGGTGGAAAATTGGGAACGGAATGTCTTGGGTTTCCCCTCTGCTTATCCTGATGTGTGCTGGATACAGGGAACAAGAAAGTCGCGGCCAATCAAAGTCTGTGGCGCACAGCAAGAGATTTCTTTTAGAGATAAACAAATTTAACAATTTTACTTTTACTTTTTAATATATAAAGGTGTAATAAAAAATATATATTTCTTCTTCTTCAGAACATCATTGTGGGACAACCTCAGGTTCCGATTCCTCTCGATGTCATTTCCGGAGCTGCCGTTAGAAAGGCAGAAATTATAGGAGAGATTCTTGGCGCTGCTAATGCCAGGGAGGGAGTGTTATTAAATAATCCAGCTATGTATGAGTAAGTAATACCTAAGTATATAATAATAATTTAGTAAAGAGTAGGTGATCGGAGCCATCGTGGCATAGTTGAACAACGTCTGACTGTAAACGCGACTGTTGTAGGATTAAAACGTGTGATCCCGGCCTAGAATAGGATCATCCTGGTACTGGTGGTGTCGTGAGAGGCGACTAAAGTACGTGTGGTAGAGTCACGTCGCCAGCAATGGCAACACGCATGGGCAGACTCGACCGGATCATTACCACCCCCGGCACTTAAAACCGGCGTTAAGTAGTGGCTGTGTGTCACTGCGTTTTGCATCAGGTAATGTCGGGCTTCGGCGCCAAACCCACCTTAAAGGCAGGCAACGCACCTGTAACTCCTCTGGTGTTGCACGGGGACGTGGGCGGCGGTAGTCACTTACCATCAGGTGACCCGAACGCTCGTTTGCCTTGTCCTTTTCCATAAAAAATAAATAAAAAACAGCAGCGAGTGAGTTCTGCCAACAAATGTCACGAAAATTAGTCGAGATGAACTAAAATAACATTCTTAACCCTAGGTTCTTCCCCTTCGTACTTTATAAATAAATGAACCCGATGTAGGTAATAGGAAAAGTTTCGGGCTTCGACTACATTTTAACAAATATATAAAAAAAATAGTTTAAGGTTATTTGATGTATGATGAAATTATATTATCGAATTTAAAAACAATGTACGGTTCACTTTGTGATAGAAACATTATTTAAAATTAATAATTATATTATATTTAAAATGAAATAAAATTTGTCTTATCATGGAGCAGTTGTGAAATTCTGACTTTTGTTAATAGTGATGAGTTTGATTCCCATTTGGGTAAATATTTACAATTAAAATATTTTCCTTTCCTCAGTTCGGTAATATAAAGTTTCGTTATACGTAAACTATCATGTGTGGAGAACCTAGTACAACATTTTATTAAACACAACAGGTGTAGATTGCATCGTCATACTTTTTTAGCTTCTCGCTGTATCCTGCACCTAGCAGGGTAGGCAGAGGGAACCTAGTGCTAAGACCCGTTACCCAGTTTCTGCCGTATCCTTGAGACATTGTATGTTGAGTGGCGGAACGTAACGTCGCGCTTTACCTCGTTACTAGAGAGAAATAAAAAATTAAACATCCCATTTCCCCAAGTGGAAATCGAACCCGCGTCAGTCGCGCTATTAAAGAGAGTCTCCACTCATCATGTAATGGTTTATATTCATATCTAATATGTAATATGCTTACTCATATCACGAGGAAGACAATCCACGATGTTTATTCTAATAATGTATTAAAACAAAATAGAGATTTGAGCTTATAATGATAGAGGTCGTGCCCTTTACACTACAGATAGAAAGAAAAAAAATATATAAAAACATTTTAAAATTTCGTTGAAAACTGAGGTTAAGTCAAAAGTCTATCATGTTCTTATTATCAAATTATTCGTTATGTAACAACTCCTAAATAATAAATCAGCTTCACGCTGTATCCCGCACACTGCAGGGTAGGCAGAGAGAACCTAGTGTTAAGACACTCCGTTCCCCACTTTCTGCCGAAATCTGGTGGCATTGCGTGTTGAGTGCATAATATTATCAATTATTTCGTACTTTCTCGATGTTTTTCTATTTTCTGAAATAGTTTATTAAGTATGTAAGTGAACATAAATAATTTTAGGCTGCCGTGGCGCTGTGGCACCGCATTTGACTGTAAGCGCGACGGTTGTGCGTTCGATTCCGACTTCCAAAAATTAATTACTTTCATTTCTTCGCTCTGGTAGAAGGACAAAGCACAGCATTGAGTTTCAGCATTCAAAACGCAATGTTTGGAAAATAGGGAACGGGGTGTTGTAATACTAAGTTCCCTCTGCCTTCTCTGCTATGTTCAATATAGCATGGTGAAACTAAAAGAAATAGTATATAAAAAAATATATAAAAAAAAATATAAAAGTACTTCATATTTACTTATACAGCCATTAATCATAAAGATTGGCTTTTATGAGATTTTTCTTCATTTTTATTTATTTTTTTTTATTTACATAGGGAAACTAATGTAATTTATGTTAAGCTTGTTTTTTTTTTATTTTGCAGGTACATAACAGCTCCAAGATATTATTCTGTGCCAATTATAGATGAATATGAAGTTGAAACAATATAAATAAATTAATTAAGATTATTTTAGTTTTTTACTATAAAAATCTTTGACTGGGTGTTGACAGTTGGTCGGTCTAACTATCCTAACCACAATGTCTATAAATTTAGCGGCGAAATTAAAAAATTAGGTTGCCTTAACACAAAATTGGACTAACTTAGTAGTAGAGAATAATGCTTTTTAGCGTTAAATGTGGAAAATGACAGTAAATTCTTTCCTTATTGTTGACTAGCGGCTCGCCCACGGCTTCACTCGCTTAAAATACATGATTATTGATTTAATAAGTAGAATTGATTGACAACTATAATGACTTCTAATATGATTTTTTTACGACATTATCGTTAAAGAATTTTTGATTGTATTAAATAAAAAAATACGACCATTGTTGATATTTGATATTTATAAAATATACACAAAGCTAATTATTTATTACACGTATATATTTTTGTAACTTTATGTTCTTTTTATCTATATAATATACTCTGTTAAATGTGCTGATGTCTGTGAATAATTTATTTTACTCATTCAGAAACAGCCTTAAATGTTAAATTATTGATTTGAAGGATTCATCATATTCTTTATAAAATAACTGTAATAATTGCATATTAACTCCTGTACAGTTTTTAAATTAGTTACACATATTATATGAAAGAACCAACCAAAAAATCTTTGTATTTACTTGATATTTCTTTCAAGATCGTTCTTTATCTCTGTGTTGAATTAATTACGACTTTCAAATGACGATAACTTTTTTTTTAATGAACCGATTTTGATGAACTAAACTTTAGTAGTTAAGTTGAGTTAAAACAAAGCAATTGGTGAAATTTTCAAGTAAATCGGTTCAGTACTTTCAGAGAAAAATGTGGACAAAAATATATCGACAGGCAGACAGACAGACAGACAGACAAGAAATTCAAAAAAAATCTTTTTGCTTTCTATTATTCTTTTTAAGTGTCCCTCTATCCATTTCAGTCAAAATTACTAAATGTACAGACAAAATATTTTTACTGTCTTATTATATATAGAGATAGAGATTAACATTATTTATAAAAACATTGAAAATATTTAATAAATGCCATTATCTTGACTATTCTAAGTAAATTATTATTGGGTAGCGGAAATTTCCGTCACAACATATATAAGTTGTAATAAACGTAAAAGAATTTCGACATAGATAGACGTACTATATGGCATAGTGGACAGTTTCCAAGAGGCGCGTGTTCAAATACCGCTTATTTAAATGTAGGTATACGTTCTTTAAAAAAGGTTTTTTCCTACGTTTAATATTAGACTTCACAATAAATTGTTTTTTTTTGGCTTCACACTGTATCCTACACATAGCAGGGAAAGAGGGAAACTAGTGTTAAGAGAATTTTAAAGTCATTGTTTGTTGAGTGGCGGAACTCAACGCCGCGTTTACCCTTCCCTCAATAGCAGAATGAAGAAATAAAATAAATAAATTAGCTTCACGCTGTATCCCGCAGACTGTAGGGTAGGCAGAGGGAACCTAGTGTTAAGACACTTCGTGCAGAATGAAGAAATGAAAATAACAAATATTTCATTAAATCCAATCGGGACGAACCCACAACCAGTCGCGTTTACAGTCACACACTTGTGCCTCTGCACCACGACTGCCCACATCAATTGACTTGATAATGAATGTATATTAATTTTTAACTAATTACTTAAGTTAGTCATGTAAGGGGCCGTTCAAGTATTACGTAAGCAGTTTTTTTGCAATTATTGATACCCCTCCCCTCCCCTATGTCATCAAAAATAAGCAATCCTCTTAAAAATATTTCATTGAAAACGTCAAAAATAAGCAAACCCTAGACCCCCCCCCCCCCCCC
>JAATLQ010023921.1:0-11614 GCA_013421005.1 Heliconius erato x Heliconius himera
CCTTATTTGAACCCCTTAGGGGGTGAATTCTTAAAAACCATGAAACACGTGTTCAATGAAATATTTTTAAGAGTCTGAATTTCAAATTTTATAAAAATCGGTACAGATTAAATTTTTATTCCATACAAACTTTCAACCCCTATTTCATCCCTTTAGGGTTAAAATTTTTCAAATTCCCTTCTTAGTGGATGTCCAGAATATGAAAATAAACATCTGTCCAAATTTCACGTTTCTACCATCAGCGGTTACGGCTCTGCGTGCGTCTTACCTCAGTCAGTCAGCACAAGTCCTTTTATATATATAGATAATAAAATTCAGATATTATTTATTATATTAAAAATTAATACATATTTCAAGGTAACACTATATACTAACACCATACATTCTTTCAATTATCAACTACACCTAGCTTCCTTTTATAGCAACGGTCATAATAAGTATACAACAATAGAACATCTAGGTAATAAAACTCTATATTATTAATATTCAATGCCATGACTGCGGCGTCCCATGACTAATCTATAGAGAAGACAAGTGACAAATTTAATATAGTCAAGTGTACAGAGTACCTGATATTAAGTAATCTCTTATATTATATGTTAGATTAGATGACTAATACGTAGACGTATAGCGGAATATAAAAATATAGTGAATGAACATGCTTAACTGGCATCGTAAGTTAACGTCAAGTAAAGGTCCTACATCAGCTTCACGCTGTATCCCGCACACTGCAGGGTAGGCAGAGGGAACCTAGTGTCTTACACTTCGTTACCCACTTTCTGCCGAATTCTGGAGGCATTGCGTGTTGAGTGGCAGAACTCAACGCCGCGCTTGTCCTCGACATCAGAGCGAAGAAATGGAAATATAAATTTAAGTAAATATTTCATCTCCTCGAGATGTAATATTTACTTAAATTTATATTTCCATTTCTTCGCTCAATATAATAAAAAGACAAAATACTAATTATTTAAACATGAACGTACGACATAGAAGAGATGAACGTACAGGTGATTTGGGCGAAAAAAATTGTAGCCACTTTGAAAATACAGCTGTAGAGAGTTGTAGAGCCACTTTCAATAGGCCCGAAAACATAACCAGAGACAGACACTCAGTTAGGAAAACAATGTATTTGTTATAACTTCCCACTATATCCCGCACATAGCAGGATTGTTTCTCTTCCCTCTGAACCTAGTGTTAAGACATTTCGTTTTCCACTTTCCCTCCAATTTTGGTGGAGGAACTCAACGCCGCGCTTTTGTCTTGATTCCAAACCGAAAATGTTAACATATTAATAATCCACAATTCCATATAGTCGAACCTACAATCGTTGCGTTACAGTCACATGGCCTAAGGCTAATAAATAAAGCAAAAAAATATAGTTTGAAGCGAAATAAATCAAGCCTTACAAACTAAAAAAAATGATGCACAAACGTTTACAAAACACAATTATCATAATAGGAAGTTTCCACAAAATCAAGTGAGAATGAATTGTTAATATCAGATAATGAAAGTGTTCTTGAGACAATCTATACATTGTGCAGTGGTTTTATAGGAACGTAGCAAGTACTTAATCACTTCCGCGTTATTTTATTAAGAGATAATTAAAAAAAATCATAATTTATAATACTAACGGTTTGGTAAAATGTGGGAAAATCTGAAAACCACGTCATGATTATTGATGACGAAGTTCGAGTCCCATACGATTTTGTTTAAAATATTTTCGCTAATGTACTAAACAAATTGAAAGGATTTATTTATTCCAATTTGGACGAAAATTGGAGTGTTATGTCACTAGGATCAACATACCTACTATACGAATTGTAGGAGATATTTTGGGATAATTGAAGGGAATTGCAAGGTAAAAAGTATCGTTTATGTTAATTAATGAAAGAGCGTTGACTTTTTGAGAGAAAACAGATGTTTATACTGACAGACACCATGTGGCAAGCGTTGGCGATAGAAAATAAGAAACCAGATATTAAGTCTTTTTTATAGCTTCAAGCTGTATCCCACACACAGCAGGGTAGGCAGGGGGAATCTGAGAGTGTTAAGTCACTCCGTTCCCATTAAGACACTCCGGTTCCTCATTTCTTTGCGAAAAAATGATAATATTACATATTTAATTTCTTCGAGTGGGAATCGAACCCACAACCTGTCACGTTTACAGTCACACGCTTGAGCTCCTGTGTCACGACTAGCTTGTACAGTCTTACATACACATTCAAATTTTAATGCATTATATCACATCAACTTGTAAGCATAAACTACAAAAAAAAATACTGTCTCCTGGAAAATATTTAGATCAAAAAGTAAAAAAATAGGTTGAGTACTCTACCCTAGTTAACGATTTGTTAGCGACGTGAATTTTGCTTACAATAAAAGCTTTATATGTGGAATATCGCATATATAACATGATGGAATACATAAAACAATATTATGATTTATCACTTACTCTTTTATGATAAAAATACTCCATAGCCGTTTTATACAGAAGATAGAAAATTTAGAGAACAACAGTCCCGTAAAAAGAAGAGAAGGAAGACGCAGAACAAAAATTAAAAACTCACGCTTCTAATCCTCGATAAAATTTGTAAAATAAAATAATATATAATCATGAAAAATTCAGTAGCAAACATTAAGAACTGAGGTTGACTCGCTGATAATACGACGGCCATTTTATCTCTAAATTTTATATACTTTATCTTTGATTGTGTGTGTATCTTATTTTATATTATGTTCATAAAAACTTGAAAAAAGATTTTCTTTATAGTGAATTAAAATTAAATACTGGCCTATATTATTATAGCAGAACCCACATCCTACAATCGCATTTCCATATGCCTCGTATGTAGATGGGGACGGGGTCAAACGGTCGCATCCTGAAAAGCAATCATCCAAATTGCTCCATTAAAAGATATGCGATCCTATTATGCGACGGTAAAGCGCATTCACAATAAAAACTGTCATTTTTTATTAAAAGCATATTTAAGATTTTTTTTTATTTTAATATAAAATCTGCTATTGTTATACATTCTTTTTGTGTCTGGCAATATTTTAGTTATTTTTAAAACGTAACAGCTTTGAGTCACAGTTGATAAGATATCTCGTTATCAATAGTTGAGGCTCATGAGATTAGGGTGTTAATATAACAATTAATTGTTTAGAATTTCATGAAATTTCATTAGGAATCATAAATAAACATTTTTTCGGAGACATTGCTTGTTGAGTGGTGGAACTCAACGCCGCGCCTTGCCTTGTCACCAGAGCGAAGAAATATAAAATATTTGAATAAGAAATATTTAATATATCATTTCCTCGCGTGAGAATAGAACCCACAGCCTGTCACATTAACAGCGACATGCCTGGCCTCCAAGATTGACGAAAAATATTTAAGTAATATATACATATGTATATATAAAATAATAACAGATAAGAATTAAAATTTCTTTACTTTTTCACAACTCTGCTTCACATGGCTGATATTGTAGCATAAAACAATAAGTTTCATTCCTTATATATCAGTTTAGTTCAACATCTAGGCGACTTAATTGACTATAATACGGCGCAGGTGCCACAACGCCGTTAAGATATTTATGTAAGGCATATTTTAGTAATATAAAATCCAATTAGAAACGTTTTTCAAATAAATATCTTAAGCAGGCAAAGAAACTCTAGAGACTCATTGGTTTATTCTTATTTATCTGAAATCTAGGGCTTCTCATTTTTGAAAATGGACGATGAGTGGTGGAGCTCAACGCTGCACTTTGTCAAATTAAACAGGGAACATAATATTCTGTTCGCGTGGGAAACACACACACACACACATGCACAATCATCGCATATATACAACAACAGTGTCGAATTACCTGTGCATATTTAATGAAATAAATAAAGTTATGAGAGTTTGCATAAATATAAATTACAATACTATACTTTCTGCTTAATATACAGAAATTGAAAAAAAAAGAGAGTGAAAGATTACACGCGAAAGGAGTCTTTTTTCTTTTAAAATCGTAAGCAACGAAACAGGACACCCGAGCCCGCGGGCGCTCTCCATAGAAACCTTACATTCGCAATTTACGCTCGGGCGAAATACATACATACATCATACATGTTATAAATATGGTTTTTAATGAGGAAAACAAAACTATTAAATATTTATTGCTTATGACGTTTAAAATCGATTAAAATATAGTCTTCAATATGGTAAACCACCGCTGTGTACATACTTACAGACTACAAAACTTTTTTTATTCTCTTAAAGCAGGATGAGCGTAGTATTTATGACTCTCCATTCTATCCTCTCCGCCTAAACTCGAGAAATAAAATGTGGAACAATAAGGGAACTCGTCGCCGGGGATATATCGTACTGGAGCAACGAAATGAAAATAATTCATTCCCAGTATTAGAATTGAACCCACAACCATCGCGTTCATAGTCACACGCCTCACTGCAATCACCACGATAATCTTTACATGAAACTTAAAGTAAACCAAAATTCTAATAATTAAATGAATATTTTATACAGTATAAGTTTATATTTTCAATTTTCCACTTCGTATTCAACAACGCGTTTCCGTCTCTACCAGACCGTAGATAGATAATATTCACAGGTACCTATATTACTCTGCGACCTCTGATGCAGCAGTCAGCGCCAATTAAATATAACTTGCCATAAATATTATTAACATATACAAAAAAATAAATTTACTTTTATCTGTTAATATTTAAAAAAATGTTTAAATGTTTTTAATTGTTAAATTGAGGCCGTCGTGGCGCTGGGCCACGAGGGTGTGACTGTATCGCGACTATTGTAGGTTCGATCACATTAGAGGGACTGAATTATTATTTATTAATATTTTAACTTTTTCGCTTAGTATCACGGCAAAAACCGCGCCCTGAGTTACACCACTCAACAAACAATGTCAAGAAAAATTCCGCGGAAAGTGGTTAATTTATCAGGGGGAACCTAGTTGTCTTAACACTAGGTTCCCCCTGCCTAACCTGCTGTATGCGGGATACAGCGTAAAGCAGATTAATCGTTCCCTTATGAGTCATCAATTTAAAAAATATTTTCGGAGAAAGGAACCCACATTATGAGTAACGTAGACATTATTTTATTTAAGAGTGGTCGTAGATAAAATTTATTACACGAAGTGCATTGTGTTGATGATTCATTAAATAATGCACTTTTATATATTATAACTATATTATATATGGTTAAATCACAATTATGTACTGTTCATATGACTAACATAATTTAAATATAAAACCGTTGTGGCGCAGTACGGGAGCGTCTGGCTGTAAACGTGATGGTGGGATTCCAATTCAGAGGCCTAAATTAAAATCTTTTTCCCCTGTGGTAGACAGAGCGCAGCATTAAATTCCGTCACTCGCCACGCATTGTTTCAGTAATTTGGTGGAAAATGAGAAACTGAGTGTCTTAACACTAAGTTTTTCCCTTTGTTTCTCTTACCTATACGAGAAAAAGCGTGAAACTTCACGTCAAAAATAACATGATAGACAAAACCTAATTATTTGGACAACAAATCCAGCCAACAGTGAGAAGTGATCGATTATAACAAAATTTATATGTACACCAAACACCGAGTACGTGTGGAAGTTGCGAAAAGGATCGCACCGTACCGTACGTCGTCGGTGGCAAGGTGAACTATTCCGAATATAAAACGTGTTACCAAATCGACCCCACCCACCCACGGGCGCTATTTAGTTTATCACCCGCCGTGGCTATTTTTACCTTTGCCAGAAACCGTGTGGGCAGTTGAAAATATACACTTTATTAAGAACAATGTTTTCTAATTATATTTCTTTGAGGTGGTTTGTTCGTATTATTAGGTTAAAATAGTTTTTTTTTTTGTTTATTTTAGACGCAAAAATAATCTCTGCGTTGGTAATTTTTCTCTAGTAAATTTACATTTTAGTTAAATAAATAAATCAGCTTGACGCTGTATCCCGCACACTTCAGGGTAGGCAGAGGGAACCTACCTCACTTTCTGCCGAATTCTGGAGGCACTGCGTGTTGAGTGGCAGAACTCAACGCCGCAAACTTACATTTTAAGCTACTATTATTTAGACTAAGCTTTAGTTCCATAATATGTCCTATATACAAATATCATATTATGTTAGACAAGTAGATTGTTTCTACTTTTAAGACCCCAAAACTTTAATCAAATTGACGCAACTACACTAAATCACGTGCGGCGAAGAACGTGAAATGATTGCATTTTTAGATTCGATCAAAAGTTGCGGCAAGGTCGTACTTGATCAAACGGCTGCTTTTTTTAAATGTTTAAATATAAATATTTCAATACTTAAAAGAACAATTAATGTAAATATATTTATTGTTATGTTTAAATATATATATTTCTTTTAATTTTACCGGTTAATTCTTCTTTCCTTGTTCCCATTTTAGATATAATTTTATGTATAAAAGGAAGGAAATATTATTAAAATGTTTCATCGTTATTATTATTAATTTAGCTTCACGCTGTATCCTGCACATAACAAGCTAGGCAGAAGGAACCTGAGAACCTATATAGTATAAAGACACTTCCATTTCCCACTTTCCGCCGAATTTTGAAGGCATTGCATGTTGAGTGGCGGAACTCAAACACATGAAAATGTTAAATATTTTATTTTCTCGAGTGGGAAATCACAACCTGTCACGTGCAGTCACATGCCTGTACCCTTGCGACTGGAGGCACGACTGACCTCTTCATCATAATGACAAAAATGATATTTTTTTATATAGATACATTTTATAGATCAAGCCCTACTACAATTTTCGTATGAAAATTAAAAAATATATACCTATAGATATATTTTACAACAACAGTGATTCGCGCTTTAACAGTAACTTTTAAACGTTGGTTCCTTTATTATCTTTGCACAACCAGAAAATCTAGGTAAGGGTAATGAGTCAAGCGATTAGGACCTAATGGACATTTAACGAAATCATTGAACACCTTGTTAAACACATTTGCGTGAATCACGAAACATCATTTGTTAAAGTTCAATGAATTACAGAACTTATTTAACAAGAATTATTTAAATAAAAAGAAAAAAATATGAAGGAATTTGTATTTCTAAATAAAACATATCTATATCGATATTGCTAATATTATAAAGCTGAAGAGTTTGTTTAAGCGTGGTTAAACGCGCTCATCTCAGAAACTACTGGTCTTATTTCCCTTTGGCTTAGATAGTCCATTTGTCGAGGAAGGCTATGGACTATATTACATCACACTACGATCAATAGGTACGAAGCAACAATGAAAAAAAAATATACTAAAACGGGAGAGCTTGAGAATTTCCAAGAGCAAGATACACAGCTCTTAGTCATTTCTATTCGGCCTAGCGGGCAAAGATGCATGTAAAAACTAGTTTATTAATACATTAACATAGATAGTAAAAACGCTCAAATGTTTTTAATTATTTTGAACATTTTCTACTGACTATAGAGTAATTAATCGATCGAAAATCTTGCAATTTTATAATCAGCTTCACGCTGTACCCGCACGCAGGGTAGGCAGAGGGAACCTATTGTTAAGATACTCCGTTCCCCACTTTCTGCCGAATTCTGGAGGCATTGCGTGTTGAGTGGCAAAACTCAACGCCGCGCTTAACCTCAACACCAGAGCGAAGAAATGGAAATATAAATTTAAGTAAATATTTCATCTCCTTCAGTGGGGATCGAACCCACAACCAGTAGGTTTTACAGTCACACTTCATGCCGCTGCGCCACGACTGGCCTCAAATTTGGCAATTTTATTATAATTAAAGGATATCTTTTTCGTAAAATATAACGTTCAGAGAATTTTCTTTAATCGGCTTACGATGCTTATCAACAGGTATAACAGTATGGTGGAGGCATGTATGCGGTGCCTGATTAACGGATAAGCCGCTATCGATAGTGCCGCGGACACGCGGCCTAGTGTAGTTTTATATTGAAATGAATGCCTGCAATACTCTAACTAATGTTATTCATGATAAATCTGGTCTAGTCTAATTATCCTCTTAAATATGTAATTTCTTGTAACAGTCCTACATTTATTCTGTTAAATATGTAATTTTATAAAATATTTTTTAAGATTTAAGCATAAAAACGTTAAAATGTATTAAAAAAAACTAACTCAATATTTAACAGCAATTGTTTTGTATAACCAGCTAAGAGGCTTTGACCAATGCTGAACATTGTTATTATTTGTTATGCTTAATATCCTAGATTTTTTAATAAATAAAAAGAAAAAAATCTTTATTCTTCCATCTTCTTTTTAATATTAAAAAGATTAGCAAGAAAGAACATGGTGATAATATATCATATGTAAGCATATATTTATAAACTACACAAAAGTTACAAGAAATGAATATTGTCACATGTTTTTTGTAATTTTGTAACTTGAATTGTTTATAACGCACAATTTCTCACAGCCTTATTTCCATTACACAAGAATGATCATAATATTTATATATTACACTGTAGCTATGTTCGTATACATATTTAAATAGGTACACATAACTTATATCTACAACTTTTATCATCATAACTAGATGGGTAAGTATAGCTTAAATTTTTTTTTATTTTTCTTCACAGTGTTTATGGTAGGTACAGAGAGAGAGTAGCCAGAGAGAATCTAGTGTTGAAGCACTCTATTTTCTAAGCACTGCCGAATTTCCGTGAAATATGTCACGTGTGTGTTGTGTTGTGTATAGTGTGTTGAGTTATGTAATGAGTTCAGTCTCATGCTTTGCCTTCTTACCAAAGCAAGAAAATGAAAATAATTAAGTTCCCCTGGAAATTGAAAATGAATGAAAATGAAAGGCCTACTGACACATTTACAGTCAGATAGTGACCCACTGCAACATGACAGCCCCAATTATAAAAAAATCTTATGTTACTTACACTCACCAAAGGCATGTGTTTTGGTACTGGTGGTTCAGGAGGTGGGCCTCTTGCTTTAGCTTCACTAGGTTGCCGTCTAATCATCGGCCTTGCCGGTGGTGGTTCTCTAGGTGCCTCCCTCGGAGAAACTCTAGGTGACTCACTAGGGCTCTCTCTGGCTGCTAATACTTTAGAAATTGCAGCTGCAATATTTCCATCTGTTCTAGGCTGTCTGATCTTTTCAGGGGAGGTTTGTATTGGCAGTCTTGGTACATGTTGAGGTATTTGACCATTTGGTGTAGTACCTATAATAATTTGAATTTGTAGTACCTATAAAAATTGTGTATAAATTCTACTAAAAGCAAATTTCTATTTTAAGCAAAATCTGAGCAAATTACAGACTATTTTATTAATTATGGGAAATTATATAAATTTCCACCTTAATTGTAGACTTTGTAGCAAAGCGGGGTAGCAGTTGATTGGTTGTGGGTTCAATCCCTGTGTTATAATTGAAATATGTTGATAACAACATATACTAATAAATAATTATATATTTTTTTTAATTTATTGAATAAGTTTGTATAGGAATATTAATAATTCAAAAACTAATAACATTAGATAAAAATAAATATAAAGATAATGGAACATTTTATCATTAATACTTTTTTAAAATATAATGTTTTTAGTTTAGTAGTCCCAAAAATTAAGGGGAAGGAGAGAGATAAGCAACTGACATGACACTAAGTAGGTTCCCATTGCCTACTCTACTTTAAGGGGGATACAGAATTAAGCTAAAAAATGTTCATTTACCAGCTAACTTTCCAGTAGGCCTTAATTTAGGCATGCCTCCAGCAAATAGGCCTCCTAATCCTGGCATTGCACCACCTCCGTTTGGCACAGGAGTAGCAGTTTTAACTCCATTTCCTACTGGAGAACCACTGTTTGGCACATTAGAAACCTTTCCTGGTATATATGGTCCACTTTTGTCCACTGTAACAGTCTTTTTTAATTTTGCTCCTTGTCTAATTGAGCTTAATAATGCATTGCGATTGTCTGATGAACCACCTTTCGAATTGCCGAACACAGGCGGAGGTGGTGGGCCAGGAGGTGGTGGAGGTCCAGGAGGCGGTGGAGGTCTCGGAGCCATGGTTGAATACTAAATAAAGTTATTATACACTATACGCCATAGAAACCGAGAACACTAAACTATTTACTTGTGTACACTCGCTGTCCTCACAACACGAATGCACGGTGATACTGACGCGTGATAATAACATTCAATCGTCGATACGTCATTCCACACAGACCCATGCTAATTTACATAAAATACTAAGAGCCTTGCCCTAAAAGATTAATCATTATAGGAAATACGTAGGCACGAGAAACTGTTTTTAACTGGTATCACCTCATTTTCGATAACTACTTAAAAGAAAAAGAACACCATCAGTAATGGTGAATACCATCTTTCCTAATCTTAAAGTAAATATTACTAGCTTTACAATCTCTTAACATAAATCGGCCTCGTAACTAAAACACTATGAATGAATAAAATTCATCAAATTCACAAATTGCAATATGGCCGAATACAGCTGTCAATGGTAATGTTGCTATAGTAGAAAAAGTAAATATTATTAGTAGATTTTCATAATAATATTTTCTAGTTTCATTTATTCAATAGTAACCACATAAATATTTCATTTTTTTAATATTATTCCTCTTTTCTTTCTCTCAGCATAGGAACGAAGTATCTTAACACTATGTGCCCTCTGCCTGCCCTGCTGAGTGCGGAATACAGCGTGAAGCTGGAGCTGATAATGTAACAATGTTTATGTTAAATAAAATATCATTTTATGAAAAATATTTTATATTTATTAAAATAAAATAATCAATCTCTAACAATTATTACAGTTATAAATTAATAAGAAAATAAATAAGTCATTCCTTCAAATAAAAAATATTAAATTTATGTTATTAAGGTAAGGTACTAGCAGTTGCAGATACTGTATCATCAGCAAGCATAGAATTATATTTTAAAAGATTAGAATCATAACTAGCTTCACTTCCACCCTGTGCAAAAAGAGCAGCTTTCAAAGCGGCTTCACGTTCGGCTTCATCTCTCTCTTCACTCATTTTTATTTCTCTTTCAATGTCTAATTCTTCTTTCTCTTGAGCTAATTTATTTTTAAATTCCATATTTTCCCTGTATTTAACTAAGCGAGCCGATAAATATTTGATGGGATCTGCAGGTTGATACAAAATAACATCAGCAATACATTCTCGCAATGCCTTTCCAACAGTTACTTTTATATACTTAAAATCTTCTGTGACGGGAACATCACCCGGGCATGGTTCAAATATGTCTAGGTGGCTCCGAATGCGTACAAGATTACCTAAACCATCATTTTCATATTCACTAGCTGAATCACTTTCACGATAGATATGTTGTCCTTCATCGTTAATATAGTAGCGACCATAATTATCATAATAATAAATGACACCATCTATTTCTTCTTTTGTTTTTAAAAGAACGCCAGAACTATCCATCATGTACTCACTGGCGGTTTTATGAGCCTTGTAAATTCTTTGACGTGTTTTTGTGTCTAAAAAGTATCTTCCACATTCGTCATAAAAATATACATGTCCTTCATCATCAGTTAAAGGTACTAAGACATTAAGCTCATTTGGTTGATATAGAATATCATCATCTGGAAT
>JAATLQ010023941.1:8064-33331 GCA_013421005.1 Heliconius erato x Heliconius himera
TTGTGATTTTAAAGTAAAACTATGTATATTTGGTGAATTGTTTATTGCCAATTATATTTAATTGTTATTATTTTAACAATATTTCATAGTTTTAACAGGTATGTACTAGATTATTCTTATAAAACAGTAAAAGTTAATTTCTCATATAATCATCATTTATTTTTAAATTATATAACTTTAAATGTTTAGTACTTCATTATTTAAACATTATTAAATAAAAATGATTTGCCTATTGTGTATAAGTGTTAGCTAGTTTTGTTACTGTATTAATACAATAATTATATTGTCTTACAACTTAATAAAAGCATATGAATAGTTTACATCTTTATAAAATATATTAACTGAATGGTAACAATGGTTCAACAAATCAAGAATATTGCAGTTCACACTTCAAATTTTTTTATGAGCTTTTATCATATTTAATGGTTATTCTGGTACTTGAGATCCGATGAAATATAATTAATATTATTATTGCAAATTGTTACAATCGTATTTGATTCAAAAATTTGGTCACTTACACGATTACGATACAGTAATGAAAATACAGTTTGAAATACCATATTACTGTGATAATATATGAGTATGTAATAAAATATTATTTTTTTATTAAAATTCCTTGTTTATTAAAATATTATAGTGAATTTATTAGGATATAATAATTAAGTTTTGAAGGATTTTACAAAATATAATGCTAATTATTCACACAGAGTCTCAGTGAATTAACGAATATTATCAGGAAATATTATTTGAAAATATTCCTTATTTCATTTCCTTGTACAAGAAAATTTTCTTCAAGCATTTCTTTATGTTGTCTATGGAACGTACGTAATAACGTAACTCTATGGAATTACGTTATTGAACTTCAAATTAGGGGGGCTTTCAGAGTAGCTGCAAAGTGTAAAATTAATGATTAAGCTTGAAAAAATGAAATACAATTTCAAGGCAATACAAATATACTGGTATATTTTCTTGTTGAGTAAAATATTTCTAAGTTTTAGAAAGGATGTTAAGATATTAGAGAAGATGTTTGAGGCGCAGGCGTGGCGCAGGGGCATAGAGTGTGACTATAAAATCGACTGGTTGTGGGTTCGATCCCCACTCACACACTAGACGATAAAATATTTACTTATATTTATATTTTTATTTCTTCGCTCTGGTATCGAGGCAAAGTGCGGCGTTGAATTCCGCCACTCATCACGCAATGGCTTCAGAACTGAAGAGAAAAAGGCTTCAGAAAGTAGGAAACGGTGTGTCTTAACACTAGGTTCCCTCTGCCTACCCTGCTGCGTGCGGGATACAGCGTAAAGCTGACAAAAATGTTAAGATATATTTAGAAACCAAAAAGAATATAAAAGAATATGACGAATATGAAAGAATATAATGTTACCTACTCTGCTTTGTGCGGGATACAGCATAAAGCTAAGTTGTAAATAAAAACGTAAATTTTGCAGCTGAAGACACTATATTATACAACCCTATCTTCATGAAACAATAGGTTAATAAATTATCTGTTAACTAAATTAGTAAGGCCATCTGTGGTCCCTGAATCATAAACTAATTATATCGTATCGCCCCACATACATTACGCTGGTAGAAAATTTATTCAAATTATGTTTTAATATAAATATCTTAAATCAATGTTTATTTTACTCAATATTGTTGTTTATATTTAAATTTCAAAGTTACTTTGTCTGTCTTTCAGTAACTAAGCCAATTAAAATGAAATACATATAAATATATGTATTTTATTTCAGTTTGAGTAATTATAATGATAAAGGGACAGAAAGATGAAAAAGACAATTTTAATTAAATAAATAAAGAAATATCGTTGTGATAAATGAAAAGCATATCCAGTTGTAAACAATAAAAGATCTTGATCTCCTATTTTTATATCCACGGCATATCATTTAGAAAATAAAATAAAATTAGAAACCGTCAGTGGCTCTCCCACTGCGTGGGTGAAAAAACACGATACTTGTAGATTTGATCCCCAAACGGAGAAATAAATTATTATTTAATAATGTTTTTAATTTTTCGCTCTGGTAACAAGGCTAAGCGCAGCGCATGCCTTAAAAATTATTTTATTTTTATTGTAAATTCTTACTCCGTCATAAATTTCATCAAAATGCATCAAAGTCGATGCATAATCGACGATGCAAACGATGCATGATCGACGATGCAAATGCTCGTACCTTTTGATTGTGTTGACCTAGGAACTTGTTTCTTTTTTGTGCTCCAAGGGGCCGTAGATCTGAACATTTGATTTAAAAAAACGGACAGATGGACAAAAAAGTGGTCACATAAGGGTTCTGAATCTTTTGAGGTTCGAAACCCTAAAATTAACAAAATAACGCAGTCAGCCTTTGAAAATTCTTTTTTGGAAAGTCATGCTGTTTTTGTTGAACATTATGTATTATGATATAGAAATTACAGAAAAGAACAGAAAAAATGGCATAGAATCTTAATTAGAATCTCTTAAAATCTTGGCACTAGGAACTTCTACACTTAATCGTAGTATAATAACGCTTTTAGTTTTATTCACGTTATTAATGAAAATCTTTATTGACATATCTAAAACAAATATAAAATATTAACTTTATTTATCGTTAACTTAGGCTATTTGAATCATAAAAAATTATAAAATGTAAGTGAAATGCTTTTAATAGTGTCATTTATGTTTGAGAATCCAGCCTTTTGAATATCAAGCTCGCGGCAGCTGAAGCGAAAAGTTTCTCGGTATTTAAGTTAGACACTTTAAATTAAGAGTTATTACAGAGAATATTTTATGTAAATTTAAGGAGAAATAGCGTCCAAGGCAACTTATAATGCTTAATTCTGATATTTTTACGACATACCCTGCCTATGCCTGTGCCTATATATACTTGTAGATTTTAGGTTAGGGCAAAAGTCTGTCTTTTTTAGGGTTTCTTACTTATATAAGAAAAAACGAAATTCTTGATTGACTGCTTTCTTGACTTATGGCGTTTATATATTAAATGAAATAAATTAAATCAGCTTCACCCTGTATCCCACACACAGCAGGGTAGGCAGAGGGAACCTAGTATTAAGACACTCCGTTCTCCACTTTCTGACAAATTCTGGAGGCATTGCGTATTTAGTGGCAGAACTCAACGCCGCGCTTAGCCTCGACACCAGGGCTAAGAGTTAGAAATATAAATTTAAGTAAATATTACATCTCCTCGAGTGGGGATCGAACCCACAACCAGTCGGTTTTACAGTCACACTTCGTGCCGCTGCACCACGACTGGCCAAAAATGATTTACACATGTATGCAAAATTTCAGCTCAATCGGAAACTGGGAAGCGAATCAAATTTAACTTGCAAGATTTTATTACAGACAGCGGGACAGGTGAAAGTACATAAAAGCTTGTAAAAAGAGACCAAGTTAAAGTAAATTCACCTAAAACAAAACATTTGTTTTGTTTTATGGTATGTACACCGCATATTAGGTTAGTAATAAATAATGATTTACATGGTCGGCAACTTAAAGTTTAATTTTGTTATGTTTGACATATTTACATAAAAAAACATATAAAGGACTAAAGACAAACATTAACAGACACTGAACATTTATAGAACGAGGAGCAAGGATATCATATAAAGGACGAGTTAATTTAGGACAAGAGAAAAGGATGTGGGCAGGAGAGCCGTCGTCCAGGCCACATTCCCACAGTGAGTGAGTGGTCCCTGACCCTGATCTTGGCTAGATGCACATGAGTAGAAGCACACTCAAGGCGCAAGCGACAGATTATTATTACAATCCTCAGTTCAATAAGAATTTAAGAATAAAACGAAGGTCGCCTACGAATGTCAGATAGAATAAGTGCGTAATACTTACCTTTATGAGATTTTAACTCGTTCCAGAAGTTACCGTCCAAGCGCTTTGACGAACTAAGCCATACGTTCTCAAACACAACGTATGGCTTAATACGTACGTACGTTTAAATTTTTATATGTTTTCTTAATAAGTATTTTTCTACCCTAAAGGTGGAATAACACTTTTAAAAAAATGTAAAAAAAATATTAGATATTACATCAACTAAATTAAATTATTATCTTCGAGGACTTCAATTTATGCTTAAATATTAGCGCTAAGATTAACAAGAACAGATAGGATTCCTGTGCTTTTGTGAAAATGGTAAATGCGTTTGTAAGGGATATATGAAAAAAACGTATCAAACGTGTATCCCGCACACAGCAGGGTAGGCAGGGAATCTAGTGTTAAGATACTCCGTTCCCTACTTTCTGCCGAATTATGAAAAAAAAATATGAGATATACTGACCCAGTACAATGTGAGCGGACTCTTGCTGCAGGCTATAAATTCTCTTTATAGATATAACCCAGCTTGTGTGCGTCTGGCATGTCGCCTTGATTTTACATCCAATCTGGTGTCAAAGAACGTTGCGCAATGTTAGTGTTGTTGTTTTATTTGTATTTATATAACTATTTCCAAGAAGTGAAACAAAGCGACGTAGGAGCTTAAGTAGGTGACGTAAGAGTAAATTGCCTGTATTACATTACAGTATATATATGTGCATCATGAGAATGCAAGTTGCAGGCATTGGTCCACTTTAAAAGAAGGACATGAAACTAGTGAACTAAGCATAAATGCGAATATGACTCGAACATTCGTATTGAGAGATGTAACTCAACGCCGCGCTTTGCCTCAACATCAGAGCGAAAAAATGAAAATATAAATTTAAATAAATATTTCTTCTCCTCGAGTGTCAATCACATTTTATTTATATCAAAATAGATTATAAAAAAGTAAGTGTAAAAACTAAAACTCGACTAAAAAGACACGCTCTAAAAAGTACCAAACAAGAAAATAGTCCCCTCTGAAATTATTATGTACAAATTATAAAAATATTACCGACTATTAAATAAGCAACTTACACAATATATTTTAACGTTTACGTCATACTAATAGTGATATGTTTAAAGGATAGACGTGATCGGGGTAACTATTTTAGATACTAAATAAGCTTCATACAAGCTATTTGTATTTAAGTAGTTGCACGTGCACTACTTCGACAGTCGTGGGTTTGTTTACCATTTCAGAAATTGTATTTTACCCTTTACCTAGCATATAATAACAGGTATGGCACAAAAAAGCGGAAAGAAAGGAACGGAGTGTCTTAATACTAGATTCCCTCTGCCTATCCTGCTGTGTGCGGGATACAGAGGGAAGGTGATTTATTTATTTTTATTTTAATCTAAATTTAAGATTTACGTATTGGGTGCACACACACAATCATAACATTTACAATCAGACGCTGTAACATTACTTTGAAATTCTTATCAAAGCGTATTTTTTTAAATAAGCAATAGGAAAACGGATTGTTATTTATTTTTTTGCCAACTGTTACAACCAACAATTTCACTGGTGGGTAACCAAAGAAATAGCTGTCTAAAGTGAACTCTCGATATATACCCGCAAATATTTGTTATGGCTCGAAGGAAACGCCGACTAATGGTTTCGACCCTACTTAAGACAACCACTCAGCGAAAACGTAGGTCATCTTGTCATTTATTCTTTACGTGGTGCTGTTGGAATATTTATTAGCAAGCTTAAATTGACAATTTTTTAAGACAATTTCTTCTCTTAATATATAAATTGTGAAATTATGATTGTTATATACAAGTGTACAAGCACAATATCTTTTTTTTCTTCTTTTTTTTCTATTACAATAATAATAAAATAACAAAGAAAATAAAGTTACAGAAATGAGGTTAACAAAGGTGGACTTATCTCTAGAAGAGATTTTTTCCTGACAACCTGTGGAAGTGGGTGAAAGAAACATATAGCGGGATGACAAAATTGTGCAATATTCAAAAAGAAAATTAATAATCTAGAACATTAAAGATTTGAAATGTGATATGGTCGGAAACACCACAAAATATATAAGTATAAGTAGAATAAAATAGCTATTATAGTGTAGTTTTTGCAGGCGAAGTCACGTGTACCTAGTAGTTAAAATATATAAAGATTGGACGTGCATGAATATTATAATTAATTTCATTAAAGCTGCCAGGTATCTCTACTAAGCACTGCCTGTAGACAATTACCATAATAATCTTTGGGATGATGTGGGAGAGATGTTTAGTTTTGTCCTGAGATTATTCTATATATTAAGAGTTAGTGTTAAATAAAATGATACTATAAGAGTCAGCGTGTCAAAGTTTACTGGCTGAAAATCAGAATATATCTTTTGTAAGAATACTATCTCCTAATATAATAATTTTATGTACAAATATAATTATATCAGAATGAAAATATCACCATGACCAGCTAATGTGAATGACACAACAATTTTGAATCGAAACTGTCATTAAGTTTAACCTTTAGAACATAATTATCCAAAAATAATTAGCGACAATAGCGTCGATCAAGCTAGATTCTCAAAGTTAAACCGACCAAATTTAACTGAAATTGATGTTTTGTAACCGAAGGATAACGCAGAATGTCGGATTCATCAGATTTAATAGTTCTATTTAAATTATTTCAACTTTTAACGTTTAGATATATATTTTTTCATGATTGAGCTTAAAAGTTCTTTTTTACTTATTAGTTTAATATTATTTAATTAAATGCATATTTGAATAAGTACATTTTGACTACGTCACGTCGGCGTCGAAATATTATCTGACGTAATACATGCAGGTTGTGGGTTCGATTCCAGTCTAATCCAATTTATACTGTGGGGATCCTATTTAATCAAGCCGATCGGATTTGTTATTTTAATTTTGCCGCTTTGGTAATACAAACCAAACCAAAGAAATATTTTTACAAATAATATTATGTGGAACCGGATCCAGAAGGCAGTTTTGAACCCTTGTCCCACCGATGGAATCATAATAAAAATACCTTGAAAAATTCGGCGGAAAGTGGGGAACGGAGTGTCTTAACACGATGTTCATTCTGCCTACTCTGGTGAGTACGGGATACAGCATGACGCTGATTTTTTTTTAATAAAAGTATATATTTTATTACATGTATTTTGTATATTTATATTATATAGAACATCGATTAGAACGACTCCAATATATATCAAGGCATTTCATCATTCACCCCAAGTAGAAACGTGTTGGCACGAGGGTGTAATAAAACTTGGTATACATAGAGGTCAGAGTTAGATCTTTCGGTATCAATATTTAATAACTTTCCTATAGCTTGTAAGGGTCAATATTCTCCTAAAGTTACTTATATTAATTTAGAATATTATATGCATAATTGTATATGTGATGCAGTCCGGACTATGAGTGTTACAAAAAGAGGAGACTCATCTACTTAAAAATAAAGTTGCTTTTTAAGACAACTAAGTATTATAAAGACATGTTGTGTTAGTAGTGGCCAGTCGTGGCGCAGTGGCACAAAGTGTGACTTTAAAACCGACTGGTTGTGAGTTTAAGTGAACCATTTATTTACATTTATATTTTCATTTCTTCGCTATGGTGTCGAGGCAAAAGCGCGGCGTTGAGTTCCACAAATCAACACGCAATGCCTCCAGAACTCGGCGGAAAGTGGAGAACGGAGTATCTTAACACTACAATCCCTCTGCCTACCCTGATGTGTGCGGGATACAGCATGAAGCTGATTTGATTTAATTAAATTCTTTATTTAATTTATTTCACAGACGTGACAGGTAATACTGGTCTTTCATATAATATATACCAATAAATTGTGAGATTGGCGAAGTGATATGTGCTCAACGGTCATAATCATAGCGCCATAATCATAAAACCATACCATACTCAGCCTCACGCTGTATCCCGCACACCATACTAATAAATTAAATTTCGCTTCACCATTTTACATTCATATGTAATGAATGATACTTACTTTCACGTTGATTATTTCAACTATGAAATGATCATTTAGGTCAGCCGCATAATAGTCGCTCTCCAGGCAGGTTGCTGCTGAATCAAGTTCATTTGACATCCACTGAGACTAAATTCAAAGTTTCACTAATAAATTTGAGATCGTTGTGGCGCACAAGGGTGTGACTATAACGCGAAGATTGTGGGTTCGATCGCCACTCGGGGGAATCTATTATTATTTGTTAATATTTTTATTCTGAGGCCAGTCGTGGCGCAGGGGTACAAAGTGTGACTGTATATCGACTGATTGTGAGTTCGGTCCCCACTTGAGGAGATGAAATATTTATTAAAATTTATAATTCCATTTCTTTGCTCTGATGTCGAGGCAAAACGCGGCATTGAGTTCCGACACTCAACACGCAATGTCTCATAAAATTCGACGGAAACTGGGGAACGGTGTGTCTTAATACTAAATTCCCTCGCCTATCTTGCTATACGCGGGATACAGCGTGAAGCTGATAATCACTAATAAATTTAACTAAGAAGCCATTTCAATCAAATATTTTTCTATATATTGATACGTGATTTTTATTATATTTATCATACAAATAATTATGAACATTCTTGTCAATCGATCGGTGTACAATCAATCGGTGTACAATAAAGAATTTTTTACATTTTACTTTTCCTTACATTTGTATTTGCATTTCTTTCTCTCCTTGACATTCAATAAATACGGGTGAAGCTAACAAAAGAGTGTTTAATGCCATATTTAAGCAATGGACTTAAAAAGGAACACTGCAGACTTAAATAAATATTCCTATGTAAAAATAAAAATACTTTAGCTGTTACACATAGTAATATGTGCAAGAAAATTGGAATTCAGCCAAACCGAAAGTATATGTCCGCCAATACTTCATTTCAATTTGCATCAAATATTTTAAAGTTGAGATGTCACGTAAATGGAAAAGTTATTTATTAAGTATATCTATAAAATATTTTTCAATTTACTTTTTATGTATCTTACATTTATACTAAAATCAACTTCACGCTGTATCCCGCACACAGCAGGGTAGGCATAGGGAATCCAGTGTTAAGACACTCCCGTTCTCCACTTTCTGCCGAATTCTGGAGGCATTGCGTGTTGAGTGGCAGAACTCAACGCCGCGCTTAACCTCGACACCAGAGCGAAGAAATGGAAATATAAATTTAAGTAAATATTTCATCTCCTCGAGTGGGGATTGAACCCACAACCAGTCGGTTTTACAGTCGCACCTCGTGCCGCTGCGCCACGACCGGCCTCAACTACTACATTTATACTAACAATAAAATTGTAACGAATCGGTGTCTGTACATGTAAGATATCTAAGAAAATTATTATTGAAACATTTATCAATGTATTAGAGCCGAAAACAATGTTTTTTTAACATTTCGTCTGTTTGTCCATTTGTCATGCCCATATACCCATATACGGGAATAGCTTGAAGTTGAATAAAGTTCTTTTCATACTTGTAACTCGCACTCGTAAATAACGCGATATTTAAAGATTGTAAACTGAGTGACGCAAATAGAAAAAATATATAAGAAAAAAAAACAAATGAATGACGGTTAACGAAACACAAATACATGCGTAAATAGCAGTATAAATTTGAATATGGAATTCCTAACCAAAGACTAAAAATTTGTCAATAAATTGGCCAGTACGACAATGTGCCAATTTCATATATAAGGCCCTAATATTATTTAATTTCCTTCGGTAGGAATCCAACGTACGTTTAATCTCATACTTATAGTGTAGGGGAGACTGCCTTCTACTCAGGTTATGCGGGAAAAAGGCTACATAATACAAAAAAAAACTTTTACTAAAACGCAAAGTTATTTCAATACATCAGCAGATATTTAGATCGTAGACATATTCAAGAAAACGAACATTTACATTCAGAAAACAAAATATATAAAGGAGGCAAAACAATGCTTGAACGTAACATTTGTCAAATCTTGCCTCCAATTTACGTGACACACTGGAGGTAAATTCGACGAGCCATCCCGAATATTGACACTGCAGGCGATTGCGTGCGTTTGTGTGGTAAACTGAGAAACTGGGCCACTCATTTTTGCATTATCGTGTCTCTTATATGTTTAGGAACGTCGTTGGTGGCATTGGCAAAGTTACTAGTTAATTTCAAATCTTTTCTAGATCCAAATGAAACTTATTGTACAAAGTTTAGCCTACTAGAGGGATATAGATCCGGCAAAAGTAGGATGTAGAGTTAACAAATGTGTACATGATATAACAAATATTTTTTCAGCTTCGTGCTGAATCCCACACTTAGCAGAGTATGCAGACGGAGCTTAGTATTAAGACACTCCCCTCCGCACTCCGCCGAATTCTGGAGGCATTGTGTGTTGGGTGGCGGAACTCAACGCCGCGCTTTGACTCGAAAGTAGATGGAAGAAATTAAAATATTCAATATTTAATTTGCTCGGCTGGGAATCGAACCCTCAGCCCGTAGGTTTCACAGTCACATGCTTCTTCTTGCGCCACAGCTGGCTTTAAACTATAAATTCTTAATCTATACAACTTAAGTAATTTTGAAGCTGAATTTTGAATAATAGAATTTATTATTATCGGTCATACATTTACGTATATTACGAAGAAATATCAGCAAACCCGATGAAATCCAATATCCGGTCAGATTGAACCGTTTTATAAAGAATAATGGACTCACTTATTATTTGAAAAATGTTTGCAAAACGAAAAATAAAACCTCCTCAATAATGTATCAAAATATAATATTTTTTTGGATTTTTTTCAGTCCTCCTGGACATTTTTTTTCCCGCTTCACGCTGTATCCCGTATGTAGCAGGATAGACAAAGGGAGCCTACTTTGCTCCCGATCACACATTCCGTTCTTCCGACATTGTTCAGACTAACTCTGTTTGTCTGCTAACTGCTTGATTAATATTTAAATGTTAATGCCGTGCCAAATGCTCACCACAAATCAACTTTTCATTTACTTTCATTATAAGATACTATTTATGAGGACAGGCGCAGTGGTATATGTGTGTCACTGTAAACGTCAATTTCGATTCCCACTCAAGGAAATGAAATATTTATTTTTCATTTCTTTGATCTTGTGTTGAGATAAAAGCATGCCTTTGACTTCTGCCACTCAGCACTTAATGCCTCCAGAATTCGGCGGAAAGTGGGGTGCCGATTGTCTTAGCAATAGGTTCCCTCTGCCTCCCTGCAACATGCGGCCTACAGTGTGAAGCTGAATAATATGATTATATGTTACTTTTGACAACTAGTTCTACAATGTTTTTTGTCTTCAATTAGATTGAATAAATAAATATTTACTATAAAAAATCTAAACATCCTAAATTGTAAATTATATTTAGGGAAAATGTAGATAGTAGTCATAAATAAAGCGTTTTTGGGTAAAAGTAATTAGTTTTTTTTTTGTTTTACAGCTTATTTTGAATGAATTTGTTAAAAAATTATATTTATATTATACATATGTATAGTATTATATATTTATAACGTAATAAGTTTAAACAAACACATAACGACCTCAGTTCGTGACTCTAGAGGCTCTCGAAAGGCTTCTATCGGAGCCTCAGTGACCTAAGTAAAGTTGTATTAAATTTCAGCACTCAGTTCTACGATAAACTTACAAGCAAATTGCCTTGGTCGCTAAGAAAATCTTATTCGGCGTCTACGTCTATTTACTTCTATAGTTTTGCAAAGTGACTTTCTAATAAAATTTACATTTTCATAAGAAAATGACATTTTGTATACACAAATATGTATGTGACATAGACGCATGCATATTTATGTAAACAACATATTATTCTAGAATCTATCTGGATATAGCTTAGAATTATGTGATGCATTATATTCTGCATAATGTTACCCACACAGTCTTAAATATTGTAACGTTTTATATATGTTAATATTAAATATACTTTGAAATAACTTAATTTATAGTAATTTATTATCTGCATACTTCCCCCATCTTCTATAATACAGGTAAAGATAACCTCAGAAACCAAAATTTGAACTGACAACCACTTACCACTACTTTTTAACTTATTTATATGTACATTATATTTATTTAAAATTTGTTGATAATTGCAAATACTTTATTTATACATTTACATATTCTATAAGACAAGACCTTCGAGACATTGCTTGTTGAGTATGGCGAGGCTCAACGCCACATATTGTTTTACCAAAACGGCGAAATGAAAATGAAATCAAAGCAAGTAGGAATCGAATCCACAAACGCATCGGACACAGTCCGCTTGCGTCACTATATCTATATTATTTAAAAGGGGTTAGAATAACTCAGCATCTAAAAACTACCCTTACACAAGTTATCTGCAAATCGGAAAACAAGCCCTATTTCAAATTTTACGAGGAGTAATAAAATTTTTGTAACGATAAGGTAAGTCCCTTCGGCTTTCCTATGTTAGTAAAAAGGTAAAAAATAGCGGTCCATAGGGGTTGATACTCTTATTATAAGCCATTTCTCTTTTAGATATAAAGACTTGCATTTCTGTGGAAAAATCGGTTTGTAATAATAATCATAATATTAATAATGCAAAGAAGTAAGCTAAGGATAAAAAGGATGAGTTTTCTAACCTAAACGAAATGGTAGGGTTCAAACCCCGCTTGGAACAATGTAATAAAATTAATTGCATATAAATGTAAATATAGATCATACATACAGTAAATCTTATTAAGTAGATGAATCGGCACTCAACTAAGCCATACAATCAAAAAGCTTCAATTTAAGTAATCTGCCACTAGGTTCTAGTTGCCTCGCCCTTTTAATTTTTTTTAGTAGGGTAGGCAAAGGAACTTGATAACATAGTATTAAGACACGCCGTTCCTCATTTTCCGGCAAATTCTACAAGCTTTGTCTCGTTACCAGAGAGAAGAATCGAAAAGATAGATTTAAATCTTTCTTTTCCGAGTGATAATCAAATCCAAAACCATTGCACTTCTGTGCCTTTGCGCTACGACGACCTCTTTAAATGAAAAAGTATATTTTCCATTACAGTGTAATCCTGAGAAAAATTTACTTTTTTTCATTGAATTTTTTATAATATCTACAAAATATTTTTCATTTATTCAATACAATTATATTATCTGAAGTAAAATATCAAGAAATGAAACTGTATACCTAACTTGGGGCTCTTTTGATCTCTTTCATAAATAACTTATGTAAATTTGATATTTCGCGTACATCACGGTCATTACGAAAATGTTTTGAGTTATGAGAAGCGATGACTGAGATTCCTTTGCTTTTATGAAAATTAAAAGGATAAGAAATTCGTGAATCTTTCGCAAATATAATACAGCTTTATCTCGCATAGCCGTGTTCTCCTTAAAATGCCAATAACAGAAAAACAACAAAAAATATCCCGATAGAAGTGGACTCATATTAAATTGTTACCCTAAAATATTAAACCGCTTTTAACGACAACGCATTTTCCTTTAAAATTTACACACACAAAATGATAAAAAACTTGGGTCTGTGCGACTTAAATTTGTTATGATAAGCAATTTTTCTTCTAAATGAGGGTCATAGAAGGATACGTTTAAAAAAGGTTTATGAGAAAATTTTGGTGTTCATCCCATATGTGTATAGCATGTTTGTTATTTTTGTTTTTTTAATATGTATATCCTTTATTTTTTTATATTTTAATATATAAATTATAAAATAAGCATAGTTATGTATATCTCGTTCTAAGCTTAGTTGCAGATTAACAAGAAAAAAACATTTATAGGTAACAATTTTGAAAAATAAACTTTTGAAAAATACTAATAAATATCTTTTGCATATAATTCTTATTTTTTTTATATCTTGCTTAGATTGTTAGTAGTAATATAAAATATCAATAGAATGATATTTCCATCAACATTCTATACGTATTTATTTTTTAACACGTTCGTTGTGAATTCTTTTTTGATGAAATTTCGGTCAGTGAGCTAAATTGTAAATAAATTGCTATTACTTCAAAATATTATTAATATTAATTATAACATGAAATATTTAACAGTTATTTATTAAATGATCCGGATTATACGTTCCGTTACTTATTTCAATTTATATTGAAAAGTAATTTTATTTTACATGTACAGTTGAATGTAAGCTTCTAAAAATTTAAAAAGCTTTTAACTCTGAAACAATGTGAAAAGCCTAATAAATAATTCTTTTTGTGCGATGATTTTTCAGTTTTACTTTTGTAGGTATTTTATTTTATGCCACCTTTTGTATCAGTCTGTAGGTATAGTATATTTGTTGTAATGTAATACATATCATTATATCAAGATCATTAACTCAATCGATTGAGACGTTGCTGGTAGAGTAGCAAGTATTAAAAAAAGCAGAAAAAACTGTTCTCCATCTGTCATTCGCATCCACGAGTATCGCATTCACAAAGCAATATTCAAAGTTAAACAGAATAATTGCACTTCAAAGTTAAATATAATAATTGTCTTGTACGAACAGTGTATATATGTAAAGTATATGTGTACGTAACTATATATTTTCAACTTCTTTTTTAAATTTGGTGTATGTAGGTAGGATGCCCAGTATTTGGCATAGTGCATTCGATAAACTAAAAACGTAAATAATAAAGGAGACTGTTAATCTTAATAAACTATTGGACTTGGTTTTTTTTCTCTTTAGTTTTATTCAGTCGGGGTATTTGTTTTTTTTTTATCTTTATTTTTCACTTTTTTGTTAGGATTCATTTGGATTATGAAACAAAAAAAATCACAATCTTATTATTTCCCTAAAGGTTAATATCGTGAGGATTTGAACATAATAAGAAATGTAATAAAAAACATGGTGCGTGTATGGTTTAGGAAGAATTCACCCTGTGAGGGACAACAACATGTGAGTACATTTGCGTTGTTATTTCTATTCTGGTTAATGGGCATGTAAATATTGGGTCCCTTTTTCACTTTCACGGTCGTATCGCAGTGGAACTCCATCGGTTTCAGGAAATGAAAGAGAAAAGTTTATTTCAACTTTGTCATTGTTTTATTTTTAACAGTAATGATAATCATAATATACCTTTTTGAAATCCTTGTATTGTGTTCTTGAATTTGACACCCATATTGTAGTATTAGAAAAAAAATTGTTTTACGTCCAATGGCGTCCCACAGCTGCCATGATATTTTTTTAACATCACCTATCTAAGAATACTTGTTTTACTGAAACGAATCTAACGGATACCTCAATTATGTTAATTCGCGGTTCTGGAGATATGAGGTAATAAAGAATGTTACATACATACTCGTATATCCAACGTGCGTATATACATACTCGAATGTAATACGCGTGAAAACCGGTTATGTTTTTCACGTGTGTCTTGCATTTTCGGCAAGATCAGCTCGTTTAACCAAACAAACTCTTTAGCTTTAAAATAATAATATCTTTTATAATATCCGTATTATATAGAACTTTTTGTATATAGCCATAAAAAAAATTGTGCGTATTCCATGAGTTTTTCGAATAGAGTTAACTTTAACTGTGTATTTCTGTTATTTGCAGTGGGAAGATCGTAGAAGGGCACAAACCCGCGATGAATAATTCACGCGGTCCCGTCGCTTTGTGGCTGGTAATTCATTTAGTGCTGGCACGAATGGCGCACATCAAAATATACATTTTTACAACGACGCGTTCGTTATAACTACTGTATTTCAATCAGTTTTTGTATTTGAACTCAATTTCAATATGGATTAGTTTGCACATGTCTTACAAATCAGTGTAAAGTAATTAATCAAGCATAGCACAAGTTATTAAAATCAAAAACTCTTTTATAAAATTTTCATAGTTAACTTTTTAACTATAATAAATCTTTGTTTACAACGTTTAACGTACAGGTCGAATATTTAAATATATTTACATATTTTATAGTATTTTGTAGTTGTTAAGAATTCAAATCAAAATATATATTTCAACAAATATAAATTTATTGATCTCTATAATATAAGATATAATATAATATATTCACAATCGATCATAACTATACTTATAAGGCTTTAAACACCAATCCCAACAAAACGAAAAGAAACTCTATTACAAAATAAAAAACACACTATAACAACCAAAATACTGTTTTATAAAGTAACAAATGAGGGTCAAGCAAAATGAGAAACATGAACCCACGACCCACGCAAACTTGTAAGCTTAAAAAAACCAAATAGCAGTGGCCGAGACCTATAATGATCTACTTGTAGAGCACCTGAACCGTTATATTAGCTTCCATTTATCAAGGCTGGCACGTGCTACCTAAATATAGATATAATAACACTTCTAACGTGTGACCATTTTCCATGTGAATTATGGCCTTAACATTTATCCTTGTTAGTGGTACATTCAATTTAAATCGTAGTGCCACTGTATTAGAGTTGATAATAAATATTCATTGAAAATGTGCATAAACTAGATAGGTAATAGTAGTGGTTCTATTCGCTGAACATATTAATAGGTGCGATCGATATTGTGATCTTGATGCTTGGATATTGTCCTTTTTTTCAGGCAATGAAATATTGCGGGCGATATTTCGACCGTGTCCGCCTGCGGCTTTGCCCACGTGGTTTTTATATTTTCACAAGAGATACAAGAGATATTTTATTTTTATTATTTCAGTAATTTAATAAGTAACAACGACCAACTACCTACAACCCTTATTTTATTCTCTTAGCGGTGGATTTTTCAAAATTCCTTTATGCCTACTTACTACTTACTAATTACTAATGCCTACTTACGTAACTTAACATACTGCAAGAAGGTTATTTATAGAGATTAAACTTTTTGAAGTATTTTACGGCTTGGAGTGATTTTATTGTTTTCTTAGTCTATAATTTAAAACTTATTTTCATTAAATAACCATAATTTATAAGAACAGCGTGCAATATTGACATTCTTATCTAACTTTAGCAATATATGATCATTGTTGCCTCACAACTTCAGATTCAAAGTTAGTTTCGAGCTAACATAAAAGGACGTCTCAGAATTGGCCCACTTTCTAACTTGTATCTAGCGTGAGTCGAGTTGGAAATTTCTAATAACAGTAAACGGGAATGTTTAGATGAAAAATTGTTATGAGAAACATGTTGTTATTTTTTATTTTATTACTTTTTTATTTTTTTATTGTCATTATTATAATGTGATGGGCAACGGAGTGTCTTAACACTATTTTTTCTCTGTCTACTCTGTTGCGTGCGGGATACAGCGTGACAGCGTTAACAAATTTATTGTTTCATATATAAAGTACTCAGTTATATTCAGCTTGCTCACTTAACTTTTCGTTGTTGTGGTGTATTAGTTCAGCGCCGGGCTGTGAACACGACAGTTTTGGGCTCGATTCCTACTCTGGGGAATAATTCTTTTCGTTTTCTCTCTACGGTGCCTATACAAAGAGCGGCATTTTATCTCAGGAACTCCTTTTGCCTGCTCTGGTACATAAGGTATACAGTGTGAAGCTAAAAGAGAGACATTTTTACTTATAAGAAATATTGTCTGCTGATCTAAAATTTAAAAACTTATCTTACATATAAAAATCAAATAGATATTTCCATACAGCGGGGAAGCCGAAGAGCTGTTAATTAGATATACGATCGAGTATTACTGAAATATGATCTTATTATCTCATGAATGGAAAAAATATTCTTTGGCCTAGTTCTTATTATTTAATTTAATATTAAATTTTTAAATTGATTTGTGTTGATAATGATTATGAATTGATATTATATGTGATAAGCCGAGCGACAGGTTGCGGCTACGATTCCCACTAGAAGGAATGAATGTATTTAATATGTCAATTTCTTCGCTCTGGTAACGAGGCAAAGCGCAGCGTTGAGCTCCGTTACTCAAAACGCAATGTCTCAAGAGTTCACCGGAAAATGGGAACCGGAAGCGTCTTAACTGATAGAGAGTTACTTAATACTAGGTTCCCAGGTTTTTTCTGCCAACCCTACTGTTTGAGGGATGCAGGTTAAAATTAAAATACGTAACATATTTTTCATTTTGTGTTGAAATTGCGGCATTGTCTTCAGCCAGCCAAGGTGAAATAAGAACGTTATCACTCCTTACTTTTAAGTTTCAAAAATAAAAACAACAAAATTTAAATTTCGACGATAGTTTAACCAGTTTTAAGCAGTGCTTATCGTCGTCTACTTTTCCGTGAATAATTGTTAGTAGTTTTAAATAAGAGTATTCCCATGTGAAAAATTTAAACTAGACCAGTGAGTCCCAGCAGCTACGTTCTACAGTTTTCGTCTCAATAATTTAAAATTTAAAACTCAGGTAATTTAGTGTTGTGGCAAATTAGCATAGTTGTAAATTTAAACTTACACACGTTAAAATACATTACAGCAATTCAGAAAATTACTTACTAAGTTCTTTGGGTCGAAATTGCCCCGTCGTAGTTTCCAGCGTAATTGGCGGGTGGTACACATAGTCGATGAGTTTATAATAGAACTAATTGAGAACTCAGCTTTCTAACTTAGAACGCTATCTAATATTTTTTAAATATTGATTTTAATTTATTTTTGAATATATTTAGGTTCTGTTTCAGCGTTTAATAGCATGCATTCAGGTTGCGGAGAATGTATGCTATAATCGTTTTTATTAGTCAATAGGGTCCGCTGCGGGTTACAGGAGATTTTTTACATTTGAAAGTGTTAATCCACACTTAGGAAAGAAAAATTCTTATTTAGAAAATGTATAAACATTTGAACGTAGCGAACACGCGCCTCCTGGAAACCGACCAGGCGACGGCCTTTAGCCAAGTATTTTTCTTTCCTAAATGTAATCCACATTCAAATGTAAAAAATATTTAATAAATAACATTCTCTCTTGCCAAACGATAGTTCTTAGTAATTATATTTGGGTAGCGGAAATTTGTAAAAATCTCCCTACAGAAATGCTAACAACATAAATAAGTTGTAACAAGCGTATAAAAATTTCGACGTAGCTTGATGAGAACATATGGCTTAGTGGTCGGAGCGCCTAGTCGGTTTCCAGAAGGCGCGGGTTCGAGCCCCGCTACGTTCAAATTTTTATACGTTTTCTAAATAAGTATTACGGGAGATTCCCACACAGTGAATCTCTGGCCACGTGCGGCGTATACTCGCATGTCGTACATGGATCTCGTCAGGTCTCCTCGAATGCTGAGTGTAGTGTAATTGAGTTAAGGATCAATGAAAACGAGCTTTTACTGATAAGATTATATTACTTATAGTGGTAATAATCCATCGTGGCGCACAGCGTCTGATGGTAAACGCTTAGATTTGATGCCCACTCGGTGAAATTAATTATTTTCATATCCGCTCCGGCATGACAAAGTGCGGCGTTCAGTTTCGACACTCAACTTGCAATGTCTTGTATTCGGGCAGGATTGAGGAATCGGTTCTTCAAAGGCATATGACGGCTTTTTTGCTATAAATATATTCTCAATTTTTAATAAGTACCTTGATTTATATTTTTTATCTATGTGTTAGGAAAGATTAGTGACCCAAGATGGAAAAGGCTTGCCCGCAACGACCCCTATCAGCAGTTACGAGGGCTGAAACGTTCCATCCGCCACGTGCACCTCGAGAGAGCGCACTGATAGGGCGTCCCCCAAGGCGGCGCGCACCAGTGCGCTCCTGCTAGTATGTCAAGTGGCGACGAATGCGGCGTTAGGGACCGCCACCAAACACGCCATGTCCGGAACGGCGGGAGATGATAGAGATTTGGATATCGTTTGTATGACTTAGACCAAGCGAAAGGGCAGTGACACGACTGATTTACCAGGTAGTCGGGTCGCTATTTAGGCCGGCGTACCAGAGAGCGGGCGTGGTTGGCTAGGTGTAGGTGCGTTATTGTCCTCTCGATTGGTTACTGCAGCGATTGAATAAAATATGCTCACTAAAAGATACGAAAATGCTGTCATTCACTTTTTTGTAGATCTTATTAAGAACAATATCTCGTAAGTACTACCATTAAAGCAGCGCATGCGCGAAAGTATCTCAACGTGTAGGACTTTATACACATTTATCGTAACAAGTAACATAAAAATGTACATATAATAAAGTATATTATGAAACCCTCTTTATATTTATAAAGAGGGTAAAATACTCTGATGGTGAAAAACGCATCAAAATCCGTTGGGTGGTTTAGAAGAAGATTTAGAAAGGCACAGACAAAGGCGGAAGGCGACTTTATTTTATAATAATTTGTGTTTAAAGATATTTATTTCTCAACAAAGACTTTATAGTCACTTACATGAGATTTATGTAATTAATGTTTACAAATTTAAAAGTCAGTCTTAATACTTGGAAAAAGTTTCTTCATTCTTGCATCTTCTTGCTTCACTTAACTTAGTACAAATAAGGTACAAATTTATATAATATTAATTTCTAGTGGGTAGAATTTTTCTTTGAGTATAAAGTTGTAGGTACAATGAGTGATTTTATATTATTTTATAATAACATTTTATTTGTATATTTTTGATGATTTATGAAATTATATTAGGATAATTTAGATTTAATAAATATTAAGAGTATAAAGAGCTAATCACAGTAAGCCATTATTATATTTTTATATATATACATATATATATATATATATATATATATATATATATATATATATATATATATATTTATAAATATTCCGAATAATTTGTAAGAATATGTTTACATAATTTAGATTTAAAAACATTATGCGAGCTTACATTTCTTATGTCGTAGGGTAATTTATTATATAGTAGTGCCCCGTCAAATGTAATGTTTTTCTGGGCAAATTTTGTTCGGACCTTCGGTATAACAAGTAAGCTGCCTCGGCGAGTACTACGATTATATATTTGTGAATTTTTAATAAAAGATAGTTTTGTATGGATGTTACGGTTTATAATTTTTTTAATTAAGATGCATGTGTTGGAAGTGTATAGTTGCTTAATGTTCATGATTCCTAACTTAGTGTATATTGTTTTTGTAGGAGTAAGATGGTGATAGTGGAATAACATTTTTACTAATTTGTTTTGTATAATTTGTAATTCATGTAATTTAGTTTTCGATGCGTTTCCCCAAATTTCAATTAAGTAGCTTAAGTAGGATTTTACTAAGGAATTGTAGATGTTGTATCTAAGTTTTATAGGGACACATCGGGACACGCTTCGCAATGAGCCTAAGAGGGATGAAAATTTCTTACTTAATCAGCTTCACGCTGTATCCCGCACACAGCAGGGTAGGCAGAGGGAACCTTGTGTTAAGACACTCCGTTCCCCACTTTCTACCGAAATCTGGAGGCATTGCGTGTTGAGTGGCAGAACTCAACGCCGCGCTTAAACTCGACACCAGAGCGAAGAAATGGAAATATAAATTTAAGTATATATTTCATCTCCTCGAGTGGGGATCGAACCCATTACCAGTCGGTTTTCCAGTCACACCTCGTGCCGCTGCGCCACGACTGGCCTCAAGTCTTGACTGGACGCAGTTTCTTACTTATGTAATTTATTTGGTGGGTCCACATAAGGTGACTGTCTAACCACAGGCCCAGGTATTTTTCGTTAGACTTTTGTACTATAGTCGCATTATTGACTACTAATGGATTATAAGATGGAACCATTTTATTCTTCTGGTGAAATATAACATAGCACGTTTTGGTAGTATTTATGGTCAGCAAGTTAAATTTGAGCCACTCAGATGTAATATCCAATTGGTTTTGGGCTTGTATCATAATATTATTAATGTTGGATCCAAAGTAAAAAAGACACGTATCATCTGCATATAAAGTAAGATGACCCCTTAGACCCAAAAACGCTATATCATTTACGTAAAGTAGGAACAACAGTGGACCTAGTATAGAACCCTGGGGAACGCCACAGGTTATTGGTAGGATTTTGCTTTGGGTTTGATCTATTTTGACCGATTGATACCTATTACTCAAATAAGACTGCAATAAATTCAAAACTTTGTCCTGGATACCATAGCGTTTTAGCGTTTTTTAATAGGATCCCAGTAAACGTCAGAGAATTTTCTATATCACGATTTAAAAAAAATGTGAAAAGACGTTTGTGTGTTAAAGGTTATTACCAAATTAATGATTTTGTAAATGATAACACGCCTTGGGAATGAAATGCTCGCTCCAGTCTGTTTCAAAGGTATCATTGTCACAGATAATTAAATATGTATTTGTATAAAATTGATTTTAAAAAATAGGTCCCACTGAGTTTCTTGCGCCGGTTCTTCTCAGGTCGGAGGCATTAACTTTAGTGAACTGGTGGTAAATTATTTGACGTTCAAAAAATGAAGCATGTAACTTCTTATTTTGAATAAAATTATTTGAATTTGAATTTGAATTTAAGCTTTCCGAGTAGCAGTTGGTTGGTTTAAGGTCAATGAACATGCCCAAGGCAATATGATTTTTGTCTAGGTGTAGTTTGATTTTATTTATAAGGTCAAGTGTTGCAGCTAGGGTGTTGCTTTTCGCTCTAAAACCGTACTGGCGATCGGAAATAATTTTTTGGCTATCAAGATGCTTCGTCAAGCGCTTATATAAAATTTTTTCTAAGATTTTAGAAAGGACTGGAAGTACCGAGATCGGACGATAATTACCAGGATCCGATTTAAGTCCAGATTTATAGATAGGGGTTATTTTAGCTATTTTAAGACTAGGAGGAAATATTTTACCGACTATGGCTTTGTTAAAACATTTGGATAAAATTGGAGCTATTAGATTCACTACGCGTTTTATAGCTTTAACGCAAATTTTATCAATGCCCGAGCTTGAATTTGAGTCTAATTTGTTTACAACTTTGACTATTTCCTCAGCTGTACAAGGTTCAAGAGAGGATAGTGAGTCGTAAGTAACAAAATTTAACAAAAATGAGCAGTTTTGGGGATTGTGATATTTGTTTGGGATTTCTTTAGCTAAAGTTGGGCCAATGCTTGAAAAATATTCATTAAAAACTTCAACAAATCTCGCTCAGTTCGATAATGTCTTTCGAATTTACAGTCAGTTTGTGGGGGGCGCTACTATATTTAATGTTTTGGTTGGCTAAACGCTTAATAAGATACCACGTTTTTCTAGAGTCATTATTAAATTGCTGGAATAGTTTAAAGAAGTAGTCATTCTTGGTTTTTTCAATTAGTTTTAGGGTAGTCTCTCTTGCTGTAATAAGATTATTTTCTATTATTTCATTACTAGGATCCTGCTTATGTTGGTACCACAAATTGTTTCTATAGGTGATATTTGCACATACGTCGCTATTTATCCAGTCGTTTTGTGATGGATTCAGTATTTTCACTTTGGTAATTCTGCTTTCATTTAAACATTGTTTGATTTTGTTTTCTAGTAAGGTATAATTAGTTTCTATAGTTTCAAAATTTGTTTCCAGCATGATCTTGTATAGCTTATCGTAGTTAACGGCTTCATATCTTCATATATTTGGGCAGGTTTAAATTTATTAATTTGTAGATATATTTGTTTATGGTCTGTCATCGCTGAGTTGATGATTGTAAGTTTGAAATCATGGTCTTTCAGGTTAGTCATAATATGATCAATAATAGATTTTTTTGTAATGGAATCTCTAGTGCAATAGGTTTCACAAATTTTATTTAGAAACTTGTGACCCGATTCTTTGATCATTTGCTTATATTTAGTTACTCTGTGATTTTTTATTAACAGGTCGATATTGAAGTCTCCCATAATTATTGCTCGCTTGCGTTGTTCTAATTGTGCTTCATAGTCTTCCAAGAAGGTCTTCAAGTTTGTGTCTCCTGGGTTGTACACTACACCGATGTCTAAAGAAAATCTGTTGACATGAATCCATAAGTAATTATTGCCATTCAAGTATATCGATTCGATAAGATTGTGTTTCAGGTTGTTGTGAATGTAGATTGACACACCACCTCCTCTCGTATCAGTCCTTATGTTGTAGTAGTGAGTATAGTTAGTTACTTGTAGACCTTGCGCTTGGTCTTCAGTAGCTATCCAGGTTTCTGTGAGCAATATGATGTGTATAGTTGTCGGTATAGATTGTAATATACATTTTAACTCATCAAATTTACCTTTTTTACACATACTTCTTGCATTTAGATATAGAAATGATAAACGTGATTTATTTGTATGTATATCTTGGTAATTGGTTACTAAATGATAAGTTATATTATCTACTGGTTTAGACTTGCTTAATGGTATTTTTAGTTATTTAATTCTTGTTAACTATGGATGGTGTTCCCTGTATATACTTTATTGTAAGGTTCGTTTCTACGTTAGCAGTACGTCGCTTAAGTTCATCTTTCACATATGTCAGATATTTATACTGGGTTGGGGTTTGGTCTGAGAAGAATTTGACGTTAGCAGGAAGCTTGTCTTTGTTACGGAGTAAATATGTAGCTTGTTCGGGATTACTAAAACATACCTTGAGTTTACGAGGTTTTTCAGGATTGTATTTGCCGAGGCGAAAGAATTTCTCTGGTTTGGAAATATCATTTTTTTATGATGTGATAATTTTAATTACTTCAGATTCGTCGTTGAGATATCGTTCTTTAATATTATCACCTGCTGGTTCTGCCACGCCGACCATAATGATATTACACTCTCTTTTTTTACGTTCTTGGATTTCTCGCATTATGTTCTCGTTAGCTTGTAACCGGTTAACACGTGTTTCTGACGTATTGGGATCGATTTTATTTACAGTATCTGCAATACTTTTTATTTTATTCTCACCGTGCGTTATCTTCGCTTGAAGTTCCTTAATTTGATCGTTTATCTTGCTTTGCTCTTGTAATATTTGCGTGGTTGTATTATTAAAATATTTTATATCCATCTTTAAATCGGTTATATCCTTTTTAACTTCTGCGATGCTTTCATTCATTTTGCTCATTAATTGTGCGTTAGAACCGACGTAGTTTTCGAGCAAAGAAGTTATACGTGACAGTTCATTTCGGATAGTTTTCATGTCTTCAGAGCACTGGCATTCACGATCAAATGGTTGTTTTCGTTTTCGAAGAGTTATTTGCGAGTCTACAAGTTCATTATTTAATTTAGATAAGTCTGGTTGTGATCCACCAGCACGGGTGGTGTTGTGGGTTGGAGATCGCATAGGTTTCATTATGGTTAGAAAATATATATAGAGAGGCCGGTCGTGGCGCAGCGGCACGAGGTGTGACTGCAAAACCGACTGGTTGTGGGTTCGATCCCCACTCGAGGAGATGAAATGTTTACTTAAATTTATATTTCCATTTCTTCGCTCTGGTGCCGAGGTTAAGCGCGGCGTTGAGTTCTGCCACTCAACACGCAATGCCTCCAGAATTCGGCAGAAAGTGGGGAACGGAGTGTCTTAACACTAGGTTCCCTCTGCCTACCCTGCTGTATGCGGGATATAGCGTGAAGCTAATTTAATTTA
>JAATLQ010023946.1:0-16103 GCA_013421005.1 Heliconius erato x Heliconius himera
CCAGAGCGAAGAAATGGAAATATAAATTTAAGTAAATATTTCATCTCCTCGAGTGGGAATCGAACCCACAACCAGTCGGTTTTGCAGTCACACCTCGTGCCGCTGCGCCACGACCGGCCTCTACAATACAGATAGTTTATAATTTTTGCAAATTACTACCTACCGTACTAATATGTTGACTTCAAATATTATAAGAAAATAATGGAAAACAACATTTTTTTCTTATTAAAATAAGAAACAATATATCGACGATTGAAAGGTTATTTGGTCTAAACGCCATTTTGTAAACTTAACACCAGAGTCCTTAAAGTTTCGGTTTTTAGAAAAAAAAATCGTAAAATTTTGAGAAAACTATAAGGCCGACATGATTATACAAGTATTTTCTTGCATAATAAGTGTCGCTTAAACCAAAATGTCTCGATTTATATTTGTTTTAGAATCATGCAAAAATGTTTTAACGTCAATATTAATATTAATAGGTAAAGGTAAATCTTAGTATGTATGTAAATAGAAACAGGACAAGCGGTTATTCTCCAGATCACATGGTTTAATGAATACGTCAAAATCCTGAATAATAATCGACACGACAATCAGCATCTAGTTCAGTTCTTCATTTATGGCGCTTCGAGCGCATCAATCAGCATCTAACTGAAAAGAAGCAAAATATATTTTTGTTTGAACTGAGGTACATAAGACATTTGTTTTAAACTTTAAAGGTATAAATATTAAAAGTTACAGTAAAGATTATAGAGTGAAATAATTATTTGTTATGTACAAGATTTTTACTTAGATGAACTATTAGATAAGCTACTCAAAGTTCCAACATTAAAAAAAATATTTTGCAGTAAGGCGCTTCACTGTATTTTCTTACATAAGTCCTGTACTTTTAATCTATACTTCTAATAAATCTGTAGAAAAGTCGTTTCTGTACATTGAAAATATTTAAAAAAAAATTAGCCAGGGTGTTAAAGGATAATTAACAGAATCCATTTCCAACATTTTTGGAATTTTTGTCTGTTTGTCTGTTTATCTGTTTGTCTGTTTGTCTGTTTGTCTGCTTATGTAAACACGTATCACGTAAAAAGTACACAATAAATTTAAGCAACTTTTATACATAAAAATTACAAATAAATCAAAGTAGCTTTTAGTGTTTATTTCATTGTAATCGCTTCACTCTATCAAAAGATATAAGTATTTAAATTTTCAAGAAGTTAATATTTGAGATATTAAAAAATCGATACAAGTAACGCTATCTATTGACAAAAATAGTAGGTACTAAGGAATCTTGATACTCTCTTTCATACACGTAACGCTATCACTAATTGCGATGGGATCTTAAATAGATGGCGCTGTGCATAAAATATAGTTTGGAAAGGTTACCGCTACACTCTATCAAAAAATAATGTACTTAAAGTTTTAAAGATATTTATATTTGAAAAAAAAAAAGAAACATACGCAATGATATCTATTGATTACACATGATACGTTACGTTTTTAAAGTACAATTGTTCATAGTACTAACTACAAAGTAAACTAAATTGAATTGTTGGTGAAGATTACCTTCGTAACAGTCTAGCTTAATTCTTAATTATATAACACAGTGATAAAGAATGACTTAATATTCAAAGAAATATTTTGAATAGGTTCTTCAGTCCGTTCGTTCGTTTATGTTATTAATATTTTTTTAAGAAACGTATAAAAAAAATCACTTTTGGTAGCAACCTCTAAAAAATTGTGTCTCAAGAAAAAAATGCTCTGGCACTGTTTATAAAAATATCCCGCAGTATTATTTCATAACTTACAAGCGACACGTACCGACATTGCACTATTGCACCTGTATGTTGCATGTATGTATGTGCCAAGGGTATTTTAGGGTACATACCTCAAAATTCTTATAAAATAACTTTGTTGTTTGTCCGTCTGTCAAGACTATTTTGAACAAGATCGGTTAAAGGTTAGATACCTCAATGTTCAAGTCTATATTCCCTTAGAGCACGAAAATCTATCTTCTAAATCATCGCAATCAAATGACGATGAAATATGAGAGTTTATGCTTTGTTTTTTGTCGCATTTTCTATCATAATTATAGGGTACTTCTCGTTGATATACAATTTCGAAATTTGTTAAGAAGTTAAAACTTACGGCACGTATAAAGGAAAATTCCAAAATAATTTTTCAAAAATTGACTACTTATTTGTATTTGTGTCACAGAAAAAACCATTAAGTACAAATTTTAATCTGTACTTAAATTAATACAAAATGACAACTTAATTAGTTATTCTTTTGGTGTATCTCCTTTCATGAAACTGGTACGAAAACTCTCGGGGCATGAGTACGACTTGAACTTGCCCGAAAATGTTGATTATTTTATAGATTATATAAAAATGCCTAAAAACGTGCTTTCTATGTATATTCTGTATACCAATGATATATTTAACTAATAATGTTACTAATTTAAAAACTGTACAGGAGCTAATATAAGTTATTTTACAAATAATATCGTGAGTACTTATCCAAATCAATTAATTAATAATTAAGGCTGTTTGTAATATTTATATTTCTTAAATGAATAATCATGTAATTCAAGCGGGCAAAGCCGCGACCAGGCCGCTAGTGTGTAATAAAATATCTTTATTATTATTACAAACTAGAGGGCGCGCGCGGCTTCGTCCGCTTATTAGGAGGGAATCCTAAAAAAATTACGAAACACATGTTCAATAAAATATTTTAATTTTTATTAATTTAAAGATTTTTCCATATAAGCTTTACCCTTAGGGGGTGAATTCTTAAAAACCATGAAACACGTGTTCAATGAATTATTTTTAAGAGTCTGTATTTCAAATTTTATAAAAATCGGTACAGATTAAAATTTTTTTCCATACAAACTTTCTACCCCTATTTCATCCCTTTAGGGTTAAAATTTTTCAAATTCCCTTCTTAGTGGATGTCCAGAATATGAAAATAAACATCTGCCCAAATTTCACGTTTCTACCATCAGCGGTTACGGCTCTGCGTGCGTCTTACCTCAGTCAGTCAGCACAAGTCCTTTCATATATATAGATAGATAATGTTACATTTGATAATAAATATAATAAATTATGATAAATATAAATTTGTGTTTTTCATTCGTTGAACAAATTATTTAAAAAAATGCTTATACATTCTGTTGTTTTCTGTTGTCGAAGCATTGGGTATTGATGAACAGAACATAAAGCAGTGAAGTCATGCAGTCGCACAAGGATGTGGTAACAGTTGACAAACGTATTACCCCTCTTTATTTGGGCAAAGAGAACTGACGTAAGCCTGTAAGTACTTAAAGTGTAAGTAAGTGTAAATACTTACTACTTGTGGTGTGTGGAAGAATAAGAAGCTGCATGGTAGATTCTATAGAGTCCTAGTGGGCCCGGACGTGGACACTGCTTCCTCTTTATGATGGTTATAGTTCGGGGATCTTTTCTGTGAACTGAAGGTTTTGTCTGTCCAATTATGAACGAAGTTATCAAGACACGGAACTATCAGAGACTATTGACATCTGTCGGGAGTGTCATCGACCTGGGGAGTCTCTTAGGAATATGGTCTCTGGTTGTTTTCATTTTGCTAACGATGAGTATTTGCATAGACACAATTAAGTAGTTAAGATAATACACCGGCAACTTGCTCTTCAATGTGGTCTTATGGAATTGGAGGTGCCTTACTGTACTTATAGTACAATCCCATGTCTATTTTTGAAAATAGCTGTGCTTTGCTCTACTGGGATATTATTACTGACTATATAGTAGCTAAGTATATTGTCGCCAATAGACCTGATATAGTAAACCGAGTGGCGCGCCGCGTAGTGATTGTTGACGTTACTATATCAAATGATGACAGTAAGGGCCGAAAATTAAAAAAAAATCTACTACACTCATTTAGTAATCATTTAGTAGTTTTAACTGAAATACACTTAGAAGAACTGCATTGAATATTTAAATCAAAAAGGCAATATAGGAGTATAATGTATATTTAGCAAATATAAAAGATAAACGAGTTTCATGTAAATTTTACAACATAAATAAACAAAAAAAACAAAATTACTATATATCCACTGCTACAAAGTCATTTTCACATTTTGAGTAGGCGTCAGGATCGTAGGAAGCGTACTGCGTAGGTAGGTGCTTGTAGGTTTCTATTGCTCCTTTTACTCAGATTTCATGAATATTAAACAATAATTTTAAATAAACTGAATTGTTATTAATTATTTATGGTTATGATTGGTGATTGATTTGACATGATTCAAAAAGAATATCTACAGATACGCTAATGAATATAGACCACATTAGGGCCGTAGATAAAATTAAAGTAAAAACAGGGCAACGTTGGTTACGTGTAAGGCGGAAGTGAAACTTTTACATGATCAGTGCCTATACAGCTCAAATAGGGCTTTAGTGTTTCATGTAATGCACACATAGGAGTTGTACATGGAAAGAATGAATTAGAATAGAAAATTAGCACTGCATGTAAAAAAGAAATCCCAATATAAAGTCTGCATCTACAGAACATAAAGTACAACGAAATAATATAAAATACATATATACTTGATATTTATACCTTAGGTTGGTTAGTAGAATTGGAATATTTGACAGAGTATATTTGTCTACAATTCGATTTTATTTCTTTTAATATACTCGTATTTGCACAGAATTTAACGTTGAGGGCTCAACAACAATATAACACGGTCTATGTCTACTGATTGAGATTAGATTTTTTTTCAGTTTCACGCTGTTTCCCTCATATAAGAGGGTAGGCAAAGAGAACCTGAGTTATGGCATTTCGTACCCCACTTTCCGCCGATTTTTTTGGGGCATTGGGTGGCGGAGCTAAGAGATGAAAATATTAATAAACAATAATTCACTATTCCGAGTGAGAATCGTGCCCACAGTTATCGTATTTATAGTCCTACGCACGTTCCACTGATCCACGACGGCCTCGAAAATAGATATAAGTAGTTACTATAATATATGATGATAATTTACAGAGAGACAAAACTTATAATATCCTCAAATTATATGAAAAGAACGTTATTTAAGTCGTAAATGTTTACTTTAGTTACCATTATGTTTACATTTTATGATACCAGAGCAGAGGAAAATAGATCACCGCTCTCGAGTGGGCATCGAACCAATAATTAATGCGCGTTCTGGGACGATTTCAATTTTAATCATAATATTTTTCTTTGCTATAATACTATCCATTTAAACATCTTATTTTCTTATTGAATAAATATTTATATATTTCCAGTCGTGGCGCAGCGGCACAAAGACTGTAAAACCGACTGGTTGTGGGTTCGATCTCCACTCGAGGAGATGAAATATTTACTTACATTTATATATGCATTTCTTCGCTCTGGTGTCGAGGCAAAGCGCGGCGTTGAGTTCTGCCACTTAATACGCAATGCCTCCATAATTCGGCAGGAATTGGGGAACTCAGTGCCTTACACTAGGTTCCCTCTGCCTATCCTGCTGTGTGCTGATTATTTTATTATTAATATTTATATATGGAGTACATATACAACAACAATTAAATAGTAAACATTATTGATTATTTAAAAAAACAAATAAATTGTAAAACGCATTTTTTCTAAATAAAACTGCAACGACGCTCCAGTAATTGTATCTAGGCAGAGATTTTTAGGCTCTTTGTATTTCAAACTCATCTGAAGAATATTAAAAACGGGGTAAAAAACATTTACATTAAAAGAGTGCACAATGGCCACAATACTTTTTGTTTGAATACAATCTGTTTTGAAATTAAAATTAAAAAATTGTTCTTGAAACATGAATGGTAGGAACTAGAGTGGTCCTCTACAACGTCGAAGTGGTTGAGAGGCGAAGAGCGCAGAGCCCTACCATAATTGGATTATTAATCAAGAACTAAAAGGGAATAAATAATACTGAACTGAGGGGAACGATTTAATAAAGACATATTATGATTCCATTTTACCGTAATATTGGTTTCGTAATCATGATGATGTTAGAAAAAAAGAAATATTCCTACTCTTCTATGAGTAGGATACAGCATGAAGTTAAATAAGAAATATTAATAAAACATTAATATTTCTTTTTTAGGAACCTGGGAACCTAATGTTAATGGAGTATATTAAGACACGTTTCTCACTTTCCGTCGAATTCGGAAGGGATCGTGTTCAGGAGTTGTGTGGCGGAGTTTAACGCCGCGCTTTGCCTTTCTATCAGAGCGAAGAATTAAAAATTTTAAATATAACATATTTAACATTTTGAATTCGTCGCTCATAAAATATAAAATGAAAATAACATAAGATATTGCCTTTTTTCTATTAAGCACGCCGTTTACGTGTTATTTTAAAATTATACTATTTAACCGGTTTATTTTGGAAAATCAAAAATCTATATTGTTTCATTAATGGCTGTCGCTTATTATTTACTTCTATTTATTACTTTATTTTAAGGGGCACAAAGTGTGACTGTAAAACCGACTGGTTGTGGGTTCGATTCCCACCCGACCCGTAGTAACACAAGTCGTTAATTCAAACCCACCAGAGAAGATGAAATATTTATTTAAATTTATATTTCCATTTCTTCGTTCTGATTTCGAGGCAAAGCGGTTCATTGAGTTCTGCCACTGAACACGCAATGCCTTCAGAATTCAGCAGAAAGTGGGGAACGGAGTATCTTAACACTAGGTTCCCTTTGCCTACTTTGCTGTGTGCGGGATACAGCGTGAAGCTGATTATTTGATTATTAAAATTTACTTTTATTATATCTTTTTGAAAGTTATTATTATGATAAATCTCACTGTCCCATATAAATAAATGAGTGAGAGGCGAGACATATCACCACATTTTGCCTAACCATGTCAGGGAAGTGATTCAATTATTAAAGGGACTCCAACGCGTTTGACTTGAATCCATAAAGTGTTAGCCAACCGGCACATGTCTATGCCACTAGGTTTAGAGCATACATGATAAATTAAATAAAAAATCAGGTTATTATAACAATGAAACGTTGTATTTACGTAAAATATGATAATGTAATATATGATTTTTTTAATATAATTTTTATATATAATATTTTTTATAAACTTCACATTGTTTCTCGTTGTAAGTAGCAGGGTAGGCCGAGGAAGCTTAGTGTTAAGATACACCGCTCCTCACTTTCCACCAAATTCTGGAGGCGTTGCGTGTTGAGTGGCGGAACTCGACGCCGCGCTTTGCCTCGAAACCAGAGCGAAATAATGAAAATATCAAATATTTCATTTCCTCGACTGCGAATGGCTAAGGGAAATAATTAACAATTAAATGTATATAAATTTGAACAAAGGGGGATTAACATTTTTCAAATATTTTTTTATACGTTTTCTAAATAGATATTTTCCTTTCCTAAGTGTGTTGTAATACTTTAAAAGTGGCAAAAATAACAAAAAAAATGTTATCAATTAAAGTCTGCAAAAAAAAATTAAGTTTACAATTATAGATAATAAATATTTTTTAAACTTTTATTATATACATAGATAGAATTTATAACATGCATATATTAAATCTCTATCTTAAAACTTCGAACTAATGATATTTAAATTTTATGCGGTATTTCTGCTGAGAGCAGCGTAAGCTAAAAGCCAAAGCCAAGGAAGTGAATCTAATCTAGACCACGTTGAAAGTGTGAAAGAGTTATCTTCGATAAAATATTTTTTTCGGAGTGTTCAATGGGCGACTTCGATTGATTCAAATGAAATTGATACTTTTTATAAGCATATTTATCATGTAAATAATAATAAAAAAATAGAATGGATTTCAAAACTAAACTTTGGATAAAATATATATAGAAACATAAATATATGCAGAAATTTAAATAAATAAATGCAACGAAAATTGCAAAATTATAAGTGACTTTTTTCATATAACGGAACAATCGGATGAACAGACAAATATATATAGTTAACAAATATACAACCTTCTGTTTTTTTTAAATAAATATACAACCTTTACTTAGTCATACTCGTTAATTCAAGTAATTATTACTTAAATTATACATTTTAAGTAAATAACTTAAATTATATAAGTACAAGTAAAAATGTGTGTACAATTAACAATTACCAATCACATATGTGATGCATAAGAACGGTAATTACGTCACAAGCGAACGCTTAGGCCGATCGTGCCTCTCTATCGCTTTTTTCGCTCTCTCGTTTTCACGCTTGGGTCAGACGGAACGTGACCATGAGTCATCCTTTTTCGTGTGTGTAGCCGGTGTCATCGATTTATAAGAATTTGTCACGTCAAAAGAAATTGCTGTATAATAAACTAATGCTTATTATTTTTTAAGCTTAAGAAATGCAGATATCACTCTATGTTCGTTAGAATTAAATAAATATATTATGCTAATTATCATAAGAGATTTATATATGCATTGAGTTTAGTGTTCACAATTTAAGAAAATTATATTTGTATCCCATACTAATACTAAAATATAATAAAAGTGAGGGGTTTGTTTGTTTGTTTGTTTAAACGCTAAAATCTCTGGATCTATTAGTCCTATCTACTTTTTTCTTGTTTTGTATGAAAGTTACTGGAAAGTTAATGGAATAACAATAATAATTAACAGCATCGAACTGCTTTACGCCAAAATTGTTAAATATATGTCAGCACATTGTATGACAAAAATATTCTATTTTATTTGTCCTAAAAAAATCCGCGATACCGTACATTTATCTCTTATAAATAAGTTATAATAAAAAAATATTGAAAAATTCACCGTTTTTTATTTGACATAAATATTGATACTTACGAGCGAAAGTTTTTCCATTCCGCCATCAATAAAATAATGTGAAGATAAACTTTAGCATTTATGGTATGTAATTTGGACGTGTGAAAATGTAAAATTAAAGTAATTCAACGCTCTGTTTACGGCCGCAAGGCTAGGATAGTTTCACGCGGGGGCCCCCTCACCGCAGATGACATGAAGCAGCCATGTTGTGCTTGCACTTTCTCAGAATTATGAAAAAATATTGTTCATAATTGAAAGTGTCAGGCTGTTGGCAAATGCATCTTAATAAAGGTACTATAAATGGTACGCGGGCGAACCCGCGAGTGAGCCGCTAGTATCACGTATTTTCGGAAGTAAAAAAATACTTATTTAGAAAACATATAAAAATTTTCTTTCCTAACGATAATTCTTAGTAATATCTTTGGGTAGCGAAAATTTGTAAAAATTTCCCTACAGAGATGCTAACAACCTAAATATTATAAGTTGTAACAAGCGTATAAAAAAATTCGACGTAGCTTGATGAGAACGTATGGTTTAGTGGTCAGAGCACCTGGTCGGTTTCCAGGAGGCGCGGGATCGAGTCCCGCTACGTTCAAATTTTTATACATTTTCTAATAAAGTATTTTTCTTTCCTAAGTGTGAAATAACTCTTTAAAAATGTTCAAAAGTAAAAAAAAACTAGTTCGATAATTGGTGCTTAACGGTTACTGGTGCCATTAGTCTATATAAGTTCAATAAGTATAATCAATAATAACAATATCCAAACTAACCTTTCATTTAAATTAAAACATTAAAGTATAGTTTCAATAAAAATATAGTTAAATAAAAAAATATTAGGTAAATATATTTTTTTCCAGCTTTCATAAAAATGTTATGTATCTAAGTAATTAATTTGAAAGTTTGTCGTTTATTTTATTTTGCTTCTAATTAATTTTAGAATTTATTTTATTTCAAGCACTATCATAAAAGAAGAGCGCATTCAGCAATAGGAAACCCGTATTGTGTTGACATTTATGTTCTTAAATGACATTCAGGCATTCAAGCCTTTTTTTATTTTAATTTAAAGCAAGAAGTTAGAAATTTTGCATACAAATATAACATCGCTTGTTGACACCTTTGAAGGTGTCGAGACAAAGCCCGGCGTTGAGTTCCGCTACTTAACACGCAATGCCTCCACCTGAACTCGACGGAAAGTGGGGAATGGAGTGTCTTAACACTAGGTTCCCTCTGCCTACCCTGTTGTGTGCGGGATATAGCTGATATCTCATTAAATTGTTTAACTCTAGTTTATGGATTTGCAACCAATTTAATGGATCAATAATTCAAAAGTTTACCTCTTATTATACCAACAAGATTGTTGACCTATAGTTTTTACATTCCTTATAGTGAATAAAGATGGTATAGTCTATAACATATCTTTTGAAATTTCGAAATTTCTTTTTACTTTCCATTTCCTATGTCTATGTATATTAGTAGAATTGGTTGAATGGTTGAACTTCTATTATTGATTTGAGTAACTGCTACTGCACATATTAGTATTAGTTAGAGTTCACCCAACTGCTTCTCAATTATATTGAAACTAGCTGCCTAGCTCGCGGCTTCTCCCGCATACCACTTATAATTATTTTATTATGCTGCATTCGCCATAAGATAATCAAGATAAATTATATAATCAATATAATCTATACATTCAATAATTTAAAGAAAGTGCAAGGACTATGCGGCTGTTATGTAAATCGGCGGCAAGGGCGTCCCCCGCAGGACTCGTACCTATGTTTGCGGCCGTAAACGGAGCGTTGAATTAGATTATATTAAACCAAAGCATATCTTCATAAAATTCCTTGATGATGGAATAACTATCGCTCGTAAGTTTCAATAATTTTATCAAATAATATTATCTTGCAATTTTCAATTATTTTATGTCACAAAATGCCTTATTGTGACTTATTTATAAGAGATAGATATATGATATCGCGAACTTTTTAGAACTAATAAAATAGAACATTTCTGCCATACAATGTACAGATATATATTTTACTATTATTGCGGCGCACGCTCTTAAAGCAATTTGACGTCGTTTATTATTATTGTTATTTCATTATTTAAGGCTAACTAAGATTTACACCGTAATGTTATTTATACTACTACTATAGCATTCCTGAAGAACGTAGCTTTCATATAAAATCAAAAATAAGTAAATTGGACCGGTAGATCCAGAAATCTTAGCGTTTAAACAAACAAACAAACTCTTTCTCTTTATTATATTAGTATGGAAGTATAGATAGGGTAAGTATATAGCTCCCAATTATTTTTCCTTAACATGTTAAGTGAAAACGTCTTGTATTGTGATTCAATATTTTCCATCTATGCTATTACATACATATAATAAAATGTAACTGATCGCTACCGTATTTGAAATTATTAACTGTTTGTCTGTGCGTTTGTGCACGCTAATCTCAAAAACGGCTTAACCGATTTAAGTGCAGTTTTTAAAATTGTATTTTGATAAATAAACATCACTTAACATATAGTGTTTGTTAAATTGTAATCATAAGTAGAAAATATATATAAATTTATTTTCCCACGCAGACGGAATCGCAGGAAAAAATATTTTTACTTTGTTATAATAAATGCAATGATTTTGAACAAATCTTTTTGGTAGTATGTAACTTTTTCGAATATAAAATTTTCAATATTGCATTTTGCGATATTTACGGAGCAAATAGTTATTATCAACAGAGTGAAAAGTTTCTTAATTTAGAGGCCGAAGGTGCCAAGTTGAGGAGAAAACTGAAAATAGCCCCGCGGTCGCGTCTGAAACTTAGACCGGAATAGCAAACAACCTAAACCTGTACTGTTTGAAACTTTGTTAGGTGTCGTACACTACAATATAGTTATACTTTATTGACATACCAAATATAGACAAACTTTTATATGGTTATATGTACATATTTATATAGAATTAAATAAAATAAATAAATCAGCTCCACGCTGTATCCCGCACACAGCAGGGTAGGCAGAGGGAACCAAGTGTTAAGACACTCCGTATTTATATAGAATTGATGCATTTATTTTGTAGACACCACATGTAGCGGGGTAGAAAGGGGACCTAGTTAAGACACTCCGTTCCCCACTTTCCTTTGTTGAGAGGCGGAACTCTTCGCGTGGGTTATTACAAATATTAACAAAAAATAATTCATTTCCACTAGTGGCATTACTACAACTCACAACCGTCGTGTTTATACTCATACGCGTGTACCAATGCACCACGATGTCTTCTACAAAACACCAAGATTAAATATATTTTACTTTATTATCTAAATTATCATAAAAATATGTTAGACTATTAAATTACAAGTATTTTTTTGTTTAAAACTTTTTAAAATGCATATTCTGATATGATTATTTAAATACTATGCATATACTGTAGCATTTCCAACAACTTATTTGAAACTAGCGGCTCGCCCACGGCTTCGCCCGCTTAAAATACATGATTATTGATTTAATAAGCAGAATTGATTGACAACTATAATGACTTCTAATATGATTTTTTTACGATATTATCGTCAAAGAATTTTTGATTGTTTTAAATAAAAAAATACGGCCATTGTTGATATTTAATATTTATAAAATATACATAAAGCTAATTATTTATTACACGTATATATTTTTGTAACTTTATGTTCTTTTTACCTATATAATATACTCTGTTAAATGTGCTGATGTCAGTGAATAATTTAATTTACTCATTCAGAAACAGCCTTAAATGTTAAATTATTGATTTGAGATTCATAATATTATTTGTAAAATAACTGTAATAGTTGCATATTAACTGCTGTGCAGTTTTTAAATTAGTTACATATATTATATGAACGAACCAACCAAAAAATCTTTGTATTTACTTGATATTTCTTTCAAGATCGTTCTTTATCTCCGTGTTGAATTAATTACGACTTCTTTCAAATGACGATAACTTTTTTTTTAATAAATCGATTTTGATGAACTAAACTTTAGTATTTAAGTTGAGTTAAAAAAGCAATTGGTGAAATTCAAGTAAATCGGTTCAGTACTTTCAGAGAAAAATGCGGACAAAAATATGTCGACAGACAGACAAGAAATTAAAAAAAAAATCTTTTTGCTATTTTTTTTGCTTTTTTCTATTATTATTTTTTTCTATTATTATTTTTAAGTGTCCCTCTATCCATTTCAGTCAAAATTACTAAATGCACAGGCAAAATATTTTTACTGTCTTATTATATATAGAGATAAACATATTTCAACCACCGCCGCCTGGAGCGTGTTACATGTAACCAAAGAGTATTATTGATTTTGTTCCAAGAGGTTTTAACAGAAGATTGTGTAGTTTAAAATAGATATCTTCGTTTCTATCATCATCTTCTTTTCTTTTTTAGTAAAAATGGTTAAATTAATCCAATCGTGTATTGTACCCTGCTAAAGATATATTTAAGATATTTTTACTTTTCATTTAAATGTTGAATACTAGTGGTCTATATCTTTATTTTTTATTTCTTTGTAGTGTTGTTGTAAATAATAGGTATGTATTCAGGCCAATCCTGGCGCAGGTACCCAAGCGTGTTACTATAAGCACGACAGGTAGTGGCTTCGATTTCCACTCGAGGTAATGAAATATTTAATATTTTTATCCCTTCGCAAACGTGGCGTTGACACGCAATACGTCAAAATGAATTCGCCAGAAAGTAGGGAGCGTAGTGTCTTAGCGCTAGGCTTGCTCTGCCTACCCTACTAGATGCGGGATACAGCGTGAAGCTAACTTTCTCAGCTGAAAAGATAACTTTTTCTTGTGTTTCACTACAATTCTTTATACCTGGACCCGAATAAGTTAAGCAACAGGTATATTTACAGCAATAGTAATTTAGAGTCAGGCCAATAGATAAACTTGGAAGAGTTAGATGTTTATTTGGGGCCGTCATGGCCCAGGGGCACAAGCAACAAGTGTTTAATAATAATAGTCTGTATTGCGACGGTTGTGGGTTCGATTACAAGGCAGAAGTGCGGCGTTGAGTTCCACCACTCAACATGCAATGCATTGAAAAATTCAGAGGAAAATGGGGAACGGATTGTTTAAACACTAGGTTCCCTCTGCCGACCCTGCTGTGTGTGAGATACAGCAAGAAGCCGATTTGATTTAATTTTGACCTTGGTTTTTCGTTTTCAGAGAAACGTAATCAATCTTTGATATAACTTCTTCTTCTTCGTTCTAAACAGATGAAGATATCAGGTCACGTTACAACTGTCAGGCCATATAATTGCCAATGTATATAAATATATATATTTTTATGCTAGTCGTATCGCAGAGGCACAAGCGTATGACAGTAAACGCTACAGGTTGTGGGTACGATTCCCACTCCGAAAAGGAATGAATATATTTAAGGAGGAAACGACATATTTAATTTCTCCACTTCTTCGCTACCGTGTCGAGGTAAAGCGCAGCGTTAAGTTCCGCCACTCGACAATCAATGCTTCCAGAATTTGGCGGGAAATGGTGAACTACCCTAACGCTAAGTTCCCTCTGCGGGATACAGCGTAAAGTTAAAACAAAATATCTTTTGTTTTAAATTTTACGCAGTAAGGCATCCAGCCAATAAAAGAATTATAGATAATATTATGCTAAAGATATTTATTAACATTACGCATTTAACATAAAAAATCAAGTAGGAAGTCTGGCGTTTAACCAACTCTCGTATTACTTATTGTAGTTAAATTCAACCGGAATAAATTTTGCACAACGTACAGGCGCGCCGTCAAGTGGAGCCTTTTCCGGCATTACACGAATTTATATTATTTCTATTACTACTACGATTTAGTCATTTAAAAAAAAAGAATAAAATCGAAGCCGGTCGTGGCGCAGAGGCGCAAAGTGTGACTGTAAAATCGATTGCGAGGAAGTGAAATATTTATTTAAATTCATATTTTCATTTCTTCGCTATGGTGTCGACGCAAAGCGTGGCGTTGAGTTCCGCCAATCAGCACGCAATGCCTCCAGAATTCGGCGGAAAGTGGGGAACGGAGTGACTTAACACTAGGTTCCCCCTGCCTACCCTGCTGTGTTCGGGATACAGCGTGACAGACGGAACCTAGTGTTAAGATACCCTGTTCCCAACTTTTTACGGATTTTTTTGAGGTATTGCGGGTTGAGTGGTGAAATAACAATTCATTCCCCGGAATGGAGATCGAACCCACAACCGTCGCTGTACAGTTCCGCCCTTGACTACCCAGATAATAAGTAATAGGAATACGTGATAATTAGATACTCAAATAATTGCTAAGATATCCCTTAAGGGATGTGGGTAAGCTCGCGACTTGCATTTGAGAAGTATATTATAATACATTTATGTATATATGCAGTAGAAATGATCTTGCAGTGAAGAAATGAGTTTTGTTTTAAAGTTCTGACTTAAAATTTTTAGCTTTTATCTTAGGAACGCTTGAAGATATCGAGTTGAAATTCACGGCCTCATAATTTCCTGAAAAATAAAAAAACTTAAAAAAGAAACGGCCGCTTATATCGCAAAAACGCGTATTTCGACATTATAAAGGAAATCAAAATTCATAGGGTACTTCTGGTAGATCTAGAATTATGAAATTTGGCAGATAGCATCTACAGGTAGTACTAGTTTAGTAAAAAAATTAGAATCCAGTTTTTTTTGTAAAAAACAATTTTATTATATTACTAGCGGCCTGCTCGCGGCTTTGCCCGCTTGAATTACATGATTATTCATTTAAGTAATATAAATATTACAAACAGCCTTAATTATTAATTAATTGATTTCGATAAGTACTCCCGATATTATTTGTAAAATAACTTATATTAGCTCCTGTACAGTTTTTAAATTAGTAACATATATTATTAGTTAAATATATAATTGGTATACAGAATATATATAGAAAGCACGTTTTTAGGCATTTTTATATAATCTATAAAATAATCAACATTTTCGGTCAAGTTCAAGTCGTACTCATGCCCCGAGAGTTTTCGTACCAGTTTCATGAAAGGAGATACACCAAAAGAATAACTAATTAAGTTGTCATTTTGTATCAATTTAAATACAGATTAAAATTTGTACTTAATGGTTTTTTCTGTGACACAAATACAAATAAGTAGTCAATTTTTGAAGAATAATTTTGGAATTTTCCTTTATACGTGCCGTAAGTTTTAACTTCTTAACAAATTTCGAAATTGTATATCAACGGGAAGTACCCTATAGTTATGATAGAAAATGCGACAAAAAACAAAGCATAAACTCTCATATTTCATCGTCATTTGATTGCGATGATTTAGAAGAT